>BQNB010049164.1:1488-15851 GCA_026074375.1 Tanacetum coccineum | reverse complement strand
AACCACCTAAAACTACTTTTCCCGCCAAAAATTAACACAACCCAATCCCGTATTTTTCACAACCCCCGCTCCTTTTTAAGCCCTCAATACATTCATACACCTCTCACCAATCATAAGCCAACACGTGGCAAGCCCCTATTGGCCAAGACACCTCACTCTTATGATCCAACGGCTACAAATTGATTTCAAAAGATCAATGGATGTGATTTGATGGACCATTCTAGAATTCCTTCTTTCTCTTCACCCCTCCTCTATAAATAGAAGTCTAGGAGTTCATTTTTCAGTGGTTAATTTTTCTGTTTTAAAACATTACTTTGTAATTTTCCCGCAATAAGCAAGTTTCTTTTACTTTAAGCATTTAAGCTTTTCAGCTCTTGTAATCATTTCCTTTTCACTTGTACTTATCAATTTTATTAATATCAATCTACTTTAAAAGTGTTTTTGTTCTTTGATTTTAATTCCAATTCGTTTTTGATCAATAAGCTCTAAATAAGCTATGTGAGTCTTATTGATTTCTAATAAGCTCAATATTAGCTAATTTTGTCATACTAGCTTTCATTTACTTACTTTTACCTATTCACATTAAGAACATGATCACTTGAAAACTTTTGAGTTCATTTTGGGAAGCAAAGAGTAAATAAGCTCAAATTCAGCTTATTTTGATTTCTAAGGGTTAGAGGCTTGAGGAAGCCATTAGGATCACCTAGACTCTTCTCTTGGATGTCTAGGTGAAGAAGACTCTTCAATTTTCAGGTCACTTTCTCTTATTTTCAATTAAGCCAATTCATAGCTTATTTTCAACTTGCTTATTTCTGTTAAGTCTTCATTTAAATCATGTTCATAAGGTTTACTTAGCTTAAATTTGAATTGTTTTCAGTCTATTTTAGTTTTAAAACTAGTAAAGTATCACTGTCACTATTTCTGTCATAGCTATTAGATTAAGCCTTAAAGAGTAACTTGCTCATTTCTCTTAATAAGCTAGTTATTTTACTTCTTAAATAGCTTCATTAGGTTAAATCTAGCATAAGTAGATAAAAGTTTTACAAAGTTTTAGAGTCTAAAAGGTTTTAAGTGCAAAATAAGCTTTGACAGCTTACAATAAGTAGTGTTTGGTATTAGCTTATTTTGATTGTTAAAGTCAATTCTATTTTGTCAAAGTTTCTAAAACAGTTGAGTTAGGTTATTAAACTAGTATTAAATCAGTTTTTAAGAAGTTAAAGTTAGTTTTATAAAAAATAGAGTGTAAAACTCATTGCCAGCACCAGGGCACTTTTTCAAAACTAAATAGGTTTAAATTTTAGAATTCTCAAAGGGCATTCACAGTGTAAAGTTTTGCTGAGCTCATTTAGGTTCATAAGGTGATGAATTAGTTCTAAATTGAGCCTGCATTTGAGTGCATTTGAGTTCTTTAGCCAAGTACACCAGCTGCAAAGTGCACCAGCAAGCACTTCATTTTTAGCATTCATTTTATCAACTTTCATTTTGAATTCTTTCTAATTTCCTTGTAGAGTCTCATAAATCCTTTTACCTAAATGAAACTCACTCTACTAGGTTAGCTTACTTTCAAAATATCAGCTCCTAAGGTCCAAAAATAAGCTTGTTAGCTTAAGTGAAAAAAGCTAAAAAAACTGTTTCATTAAAACCTTGCATTTTTCAGCTTCATTATCTTTCTAAAATTGTTAAACATAGGTTATTCTTAGTTTAGAATCTTCTAATATACATCTTAAGCTTCATCAAGTTTCTTTTAGTTTTAATTTTCATCAAGAAATAAGCTCTAAAAAAGCAAAAATTTAAAAAGCTTAGTTAATAAGCACTTACTGTAACAGCAACTTAATTGATTATTTTTCAGCTTATTCTTTGGGTAAAAGTTCATATTGCTTTTATTAAAGTTGTTAGGATTAAGCTAGACTACAACTTTGTAGTTTTAAGTTTTTGCTAATTCTCAAAATTTAATAAGCCAAAAATAAGCTCAAGCACAGGGTCTGTTTTGTTCTTTTCTCAAACTACAAGGTTACCCGTTTTCTCTTTAGTGTAAAATTTTCAATATTCGCCCGCCTACCTTGTACTTTCTTTTATTGCAATTCCTACCCTGTCTTTCCTATTTTCTTTTAATTTTCCTTTTTATTATTAATAGTATTATTAGTAATTAGGTTAGATTTTTAATAAATCCAATTAGTTGAAAAATAAAAAGTAGAAATTAGGGCTTTTATTTTTTATAACTTTCTGCACCTTTATAGTTTATAAAAACCATTTTTCTTTATTTTTTTCATTAAAGTTGTATTTTCTAGAAATTAAAATAGATTTTAGTGATTACTTTTTCTTAAATAAATCATAAAAAATTCAAAAATACATAAAAAATTCTAATTCTTTTTCCTAAAATTTTCATTTTAAATTTGTGATTTTTAGGTATAAATTGCTAAAAAGTCTGTGTTTTAGATTTTAAATTTCTAGTTTAGCTCGCGTTTATTTCGTTCCGTGCATTTAAATTTTGTGCTAGTTAATTGTTTTTAATTCATGCTATTATATTTTGTAGTGTAATAAAAAATTCAAAAATCTTTTATCATTCTTGACTCGAATCCGAATTATTCCTAAATTCTCAATTCACGATTTCGTTGGGACACGACCCGTAGGAAAGAACTTCCGGATAAAAAATATACGAATTGTGTTTGCTTTTGTGGATTTTTACCTTATATTTCTCTTGGTTGAGAAGTATTTTGGAAAGAATTCTTACGAGAGTTATACTATATACGTATATTAAATTTGTTTTACCGCAACCAAATTTTGGCGCCGCTGCCGGGGAAGTCGTGTACGAGTGTTGAAGAGTATTCGTTGAAGTAGAGTTGAGAAGATCCTTTCCACCGGGAAAGTTATATTCTTGCTATATAAATCAAAAAAAAAAAAAAAAAATCAAAAATCAAAAATTGGAAAAAGTTATAAAAGTTTTCCATTGTCTATCTATAAATAAAAATAATAAAAAAATAATAAATCCAAAATATAAAAACATTTCCTTTAAAAAAGAATCAACAATAAAATAATACTTCCAAATGAAGTATTATCATAATATCATCGCAATAAAAGATCAAAACACTCCCATTTTTGACACTCACTAAGTACGGCTCACCTCTAGTTGGCTTATTCATTAGAGAGAGTAGGCAGGCCGGGTCTTCGGATCGCCTCAAGGGACAAGGGTTATTTTAAAAGAGCCTCGCTCTTTCCCTTTTCTCCGCTCTTCTTTGTGAGTTAGTTGGTTAGAGAGCTACCGTGACGTGAGTAGATCTTTTGGTTGAGTCCTTTCTCGATTATTTTTCCATTCTTAGAATTTTAGGCCCTTAATAAGTAAAAAATTATAAAAATTGAAAAATTATAAAATCCAAAAATATTCTTCGTTATCTTCTTATCCATATAATTCTTCTTCTCAATCCATCTAAATTTTGATTCTTTCTTATGTCGACATACGGGTTTTATCCTTGTTTTCAATGCGGAAGGACAAACGAATTCCCGCATTGCCCCGTTTTGTTCGATTGTGGAGTGTGGTTTTTTTCAAACTAAAAAAAAATAAAAAAACCACAAAACCTATGTTTAATGGAGATTGGCTTCAATTGTAGTACTATTCAAGTGCTAACATTTATTCTCCTAATCTTTATACCCACTCACACTTTTCGGATTATTTTGTCCATCATTGATTTTGTACCCCCACCCCCCCCCCCCCACACCCCCCCACACACATGCGGGTCCTACCCATATGATTCACAAACTCTTCCACAACAATATTTTTGTTGTGAAAACTGCGGGGGTCCTCATGAGACTTACCAATGTCAGCCGATGAAACCAAGTGTAATTTTTATTCTGCTTCTTCTGGTTTTGACCACCACAACCCCCGCCATCGGGATTCCGTGATCATCAAGGAATTCTACAAGTCCTAATAAATGGAAGAAAAATTTTGAAGAGATAATAAGAGATAAGAATAGAAAATAGGGATCATGAGTATCGAGGAAATGATAAATGAACACAATTGTCGTCTAGAGAGATTACGGAAAATAATAAATGATTTGGGTTATAAAGATTTCCGAGGAGAGGAGTTGCTGAGGAATTCGGAGAGATTGTGAAATTAGAATTCAAAAACTTAAGCAAGATTTTAATATATGGGGAAGTGAAGTTCGAAAAAAGGAGAAAGCTTACGAAGATGAAAAGTATGCTGCTGCCTGTCGTTACATGCTTTCTGTTACTTGTGATGACGATGATGACGATAATTTGGGATATTATGCGGTTCATCCGAATACGATTCGCACTCCCGTTTTGCAAAACGTAGAGCCTAAGGATTCACTCATAATGGGAGACGGGCATATTAACACTACTCCGGAAACGGAGACGATTAGTGTTGAGACCCTTGTTTCAAACCCAAGTGAGTCCGATGACTTTAGTTTGGGGGAGTGTAATTTGTTCGACATTGAGGATTCCTTTTACGAGAAGTCCACAAGTAGACTTGCTCATCTTGCTCCACTTTCTCCGGAAATCGTTGAAGTTTGTGTCGATGACGATGATACCGACAAAGATGACGATTATGATGACGTTTTTATGATTTTGTTGATATTGTGGAGAAGGTAGGACGAGACTTGATCTCGACATTTCTAAGATCGTTGACATCCTCTTCGGAGAAAATTAGTCGGAAGTATCTTCTAATTGAAAAAGATTAACGACTTTTAGTCTCTCTCTGCCTAGTCCGATTTCTCCTATTACCTTTGCTCCTTCCTCTATATCCCGTTGAGGATCTTGATATACCTTTAGAGGAGGAGGATGTGCTTAGTTTTACGGATAATGATAACCGGTGTATCGAGAGTGTCCGTGACTCAGTGTGAGGACACTACTTTCTATTGAGATGTTACCCTTGATGCTCGATGATTCTTCCGAGTACGAGTCATTTACTTTTGATGAAGAGCCGTTATGGCTTGAGGTTAATGTTTTTGATGAATTAACAAAAGTGAACTTTCTTAGGGTATAGGTGAAAATGTTGTTGTAGATGAAGAGAAGATTCCTTCACATTTACCATTCGATCTTTTCTACCATTTGTCACCTATCCTGAGGTTTTACCCGTATCTTACTCCACGGGGAGTGAAGATAAAGTTTTTAATCCGGGTATTTTTGAAAAGGATGTTTTTAATGACAAGAGTTCAAAAGAGTTAGCATCATCTAAAACTCTTTTGACTCTTGATGTTTTTTGACCACCAACCACCTTAATGGACTTTCACGTTACCAAAGCTTTTTTGGGTTCACATTTTCAATTTTGAAAATCATTTCTAAAAAGTTTGTTGTAATCCGGAATCAAAATGTTTTTGGTATAATCTTTCATCCTATAGTTTGGGGAGGTTGGCACCTCTCTAGATTTTCTTCACCAATGCTTTATCCACATAAGAAACCTTAGTTTGGTGAAAGAGTCAAGCGAAGGGACTCTATAATAAACAATGGCTTCGTGGGAGGCACCATTGGCTTATCCTTTTCTTTTCATTTTCTTTTTATCTTTGTTGCTTCCCCAAGGACAAATTAATTCAGAGGCGAGTATAAGCTTTGTAACTCGGTTAACAAAAACTAAGCTCGTTTTCTAGAGATGTTTGGATGCTAACAATGTAAAGAGAGAGCGAAGGCTTGCTCTTTGTCATTCTAGTTGGTTGTTTGTGATTTTTGTCTAGGTTTTCCGGATTTTGGAAGCTTCATGGTTCAATATTGTGGAAGGACAAAGCAATTCCTACAATTTCCATTGATGGTCACAATATTCTCTTCAGTAAAATGGGAAAACTTTTTATCTCTTATCCTTGTCTTGTATCGAAAATACATCTATTCTTTTGGCAAAAGACCATGAATTTTTGTTAAAGATTCCTTTTGACCCTTATTTTTAAACTTTGAGGACAAAGTTTCATTTTAGTTTGGGGGGAAGGATGATCATCGGTTATGACTTTGCACTCTCGCAACCTTGTTTGAATCTTTTTAAATTGCCTTTTTTTGTGAAAAAAAGTGAGAAATTTTTTTAAAATTTTTGCTTACAAGAAAGCTCAAAAAAGCTTAAGTTTTGGGAAAAAAAAACACCTCTTTTTGGTCGTCGTTGGTGAGAAAATAGAGCTTTAATTTGATTTTTGACCGTGGTGAATGAAAATGCTAGCTAGTTCTTTAGCCTACCATTTTGTGGGGCCAAGCTTTCACAAATCTATGCTTTGGATTTAAAATGTGAAGAACAGAAATGGTGTAGTTTAAATATAGTGTATTTGTTTAAGCAATGTTTTTATTTGGGAATACCCTAAAGCTTATATGAATGATTTGTGTCTTTTTACTCCCATAAGCTCTTAACACACTTAATCATACGTGCTCTTTTTAATTTAGCTAAGTCAACCAATGTCTTTAGAAAAAGTCTTACATTTTGAAAAAGAATTCATTTTAATATGTAAGTAAGATTTTTTGGTTTCAAATTTATAAGTTGCTTTTCTAAAATGAAATTTTTCCATTCATCAAAAAGATAATTATAAAAAGAATGCCAATGAAGCATTTCTAATGCAAAAGCATTATTTTTCGTGCCAATGAAGCATTCGAAAAAATAGAATAACAAAAGCTATATGTAGTTTTTAATCGTTGAGCGCTATCATGTTGAGAGAAAGACTCGGATTGGGGTCGCATAGGATTAAAAAACTTTATACGTGGGATCAAGGTTCGTAGGCATTTAATTCACTAGGGAGCGCGGCTAGGTGCTGTTGCAACTAGGACTTTGGATTCTAGCATTTGTAGGAACAGGTTGTATTTGTATGCGACTATCTACCTCAAACAGTTTAGCCGGGAGTGGTGTTTTTTTTATCCCAATTCATATATGGGTTTCGACTTAAGAACACCGGTTGTTGTTGCGTTTATCCTATTTGTGAGAGAAAGGCTTCTAAGTAGGGGTTCGAACTTAAGCACGACATTCCTATTGCAGAAAAAATAATATAGTACATGGAAATAAAAGAATGGTTAACATTTCATTTTCTAAATCAATTTATAAGTATTGTTTCCTTATCTCTTTAGCTTTGAGTCAGAGGTTTATATATGTTATTAACATTTGAGTCACAAGGCTTATTTGTAAAGCTTAGATGAATTTCAACTCTGAAGATAAATTGATCTATGGCTTGAGTTAAAAGAGAGCACACATTCTTAAACATTATTTATTCCCGGGAATGAGGAAAAGTTTCACAGTTGTAAGTATAAGAGGCTTAATGATTAGGACTTATATTGCAATGATCTTGTTTATTAGCTTTGTATAGTCTAGTGAAAAGTCTAAGGATGACGAATTTTCCTTTTTGTGCTCTATTAATCGGGAGTAGCCTATTTCGATGAGCCTAAAAGTTGCAAAGTTGCAATGATTGCCATTAACGTGTTTCCAAGGGATTAAATGATGAGAAAAGTGAAAGTTGTTTTAAAAGGTAATTCATAAAAGGTTCTAAGCAAGGGCATTTTTGGAAACATTTAGTTTACAAAGTGTACATTCATAACAGTGGTGAGGACACGGCAATCCTTTAGTTTGGGAAATTTTGATATTTGGTTAATTGTATACTTAAATTACCGGGATTTTGCCAA
Source organism: Tanacetum coccineum (assembly GCA_026074375.1). Classification (NCBI taxonomy): domain Eukaryota; kingdom Viridiplantae; phylum Streptophyta; class Magnoliopsida; order Asterales; family Asteraceae; genus Tanacetum; species Tanacetum coccineum. The sequence goes on along the minus strand of BQNB010049164.1, from coordinate 8,261 downwards.
ATAAAAAGCCAGAAAATGCCAAAAAGAATAGGAAAATTGTGCTTTTGTGTCTAATTGGTGCAGGAAATGGATTAAAAAGGCCAAAAAGAAGCAAAAAAACGCATCAAAAACGACACGAAACGGGAAAAAAGACAAGAGACAAGAAGAAAAAAGAATGAAGAATCAGCCAAGAAAGCCGACACAGTCAAACTCAGTAAAGATAGAATTTTAAGGACGTCAAAAGCCCAAAAGTCAAGTCAAGGGGCCCAAGAATGTCAAAGTGTTCAAGGATTAAGGGTTATTTTGAAGTTTTAAAGTCTCAAGGACCAAAGTTGCCAATAGTAGAAAGTTGTTGTATAAAGGGAGAAAAAGAAATTTAGACACAAGGACTAATATTTGCCATTCTGTAAACCTATTTATTAACTAGAAAAACGGAAGCAAACGAGATGGGACTTGTTTTGATTATCCCATACTTTTTAAACAAAACAAACCGTTAATTCGCACATCCCTAACCACCCCAACAGCATTTCCCGCCAAAAGCCTACACAACCCAAATCGTGAATTTACCCAACCCCGCTCCTTTTAAACCCTCAATTCGTTCATAAACTCTTCACCAATCACAATTAAACACGTGGCAAGCCCCTATTGGATCGAACACCTCACTAAATCCATCAAACGGCCACAAATAAGCTCAAATGATCAAACGGATGAGATTGGATGGAGCATTCTAGAATCCTTTCCCTCTCTTCACCCCTCCTCTATAAATAGAAGTCTAGGAGTTCATTTTTCAGTAGTTAATTTTCTGTTTTAAACATTTAACATTTGTTAATTTCGTTTTACGCACTAAGCACGTTTCTTTTACTTTACGCATAAGCTTTTCAGCTCTTGTAATCATTTCCTTTTCACTTGTACTTATCAATTTTATTAATATCAATCTACTTTAAAAGTGTTTTTGTTCTTTGATTTTAATTCCAATTCGTTTTTGATCAATAAGCTCTAAATAAGCTAGTGTGAGCTTATTGATTCTAATAAGCTCAATATTAGCTAAACTTTGTTCATAAAGCTTTCATTTACTTACTTTTACCTATTCACATTAAGAACATGATCACTTGAAAACTTTTGAGTTCATTTTGGGAAGCAAAGAGTAAATAAGCTCAAATTCAGCTTATTTTGATTTCTAAGGGTTAGAGGCTTGAGGAAGCCATTAGGATCACCTAGACTCTTCTCTTGGATGTCTAGGTGAAGAAGACTCTTCAATTTTTCAGGTCACTTTTTCTTATTTTCAATTAAGCCAATTCATAGCTTATTTTCAACTTGCTTATTTCTGTTAAGTCTTCATTTAAATCATGTTCATAAGGTTTACTTAGCTTAAATTTGAATTGTTTTCAGTCTATTTTAGTTTTAAAACTAGTAAAGTATCACTGTCACTATTTCTGTCATAGCTATTAGATTAAGCCTTAAAGAGTAACTTGCTCATTTCTCTTAATAAGCTAGTTATTTTACTTCTTAAATAGCTTCATTAGGTTAAATCTAGCATAAGTAGATAAAAGTTTTACAAAGTTTTAGAGTCTAAAAGGTTTTAAGTGCAAAATAAGCTTTGACAGCTTACAATAAGTAGTGTTTGGTATTAGCTTATTTTGATTGTTAAAGTCAATTCTATATTGGTCAAGTTTCTAAAACAGTTTGAGTTAGGTTATTAAAATAGTATTAAATCAGGTTTTAAGAAGATAAAGTTAGTAGTTTATTAAAAAATAGAGTGTAAATCATTGCAGCACTCAGGGCAATTTTTTCAAAACTAAATGGTTTAATTTTAGAATTCTCAAAGGGCATTCAAGTGTAAAGTTTTGCTGAGCTATTTGGTTCATAAGGTGATATGAATTAGTTCTAAATGAGCTGCATTTGAGTGATATGAGTTCTTTAGCCAGTACACAGCTGCAACAGTGCCAGCAAGCACTGCATTTTTAGCATTCATTGTTTATCAACTTTCATTTGAATTCTTTATTTTCATTTGTAGAGTCTCTTAATTCCTTTTACCTAAATGAATCACTCTATAGAGGTGTCTTTTCATTTTTCTAGATTACTTTCAAAATATCAGCTCCTAAGGTCCAAAAATAAGCTTGTTAGCTTAAGTGAAAAAAGCTAAAAAAACTGTTTCATTAAAACCTTGCATTTTTCAGCTTCATTATCTTTCTAAAATTGTTAAACATAGGTTATTCTTAGTTTAGAATCTTCTAATATACATCTTAAGCTTCATCAAGTTTCTTTTAGTTTTAATTTTCATCAAGAAATAAGCTCTAAAAAAGCAAAAATTTAAAAAGCTTAGTTAATAAGCACTTACTGTAACAGCAACTTAATTGATTATTTTTCAGCTTATTCTTTGGGTAAAAGTTCATATTGCTTTTATTAAAGTTGTTAGGATTAAGCTAGACTACAACTTTGTAGTTTTAAGTTTTTGCTCATTCTCAAAATTTAATAGCCAAAATATAGCTCAAGCCAGGTTTTTTTTGTCTTTTCTCAAACTACAAGGTTACCCGTTTTCTCTTTAGTGTAAAATTTTCAATATTCGCCCGCCTACCTTGTACTTTCTTTTATTGCAATTCCTACCCTGTCTTTCCTATTTTCTTTTAATTTTCCTTTTTATTATTAATAGTATTATTAGTAATTAGGTTAGATTTTTAATAAATCCAATTAGTTGAAAAATAAAAAGTAGAAATTAGGCTTTATTTTTTTACTTTCTGCAACCTTTTAGTTTTTAACAACATTTTCTTTATTTTTTTCATTAAGTTGTATTTTTAGAAATTAAATAGATTTTAGTGAATTGACTTTTCTTAAATAAAAAATAAAAAAAATCAAACATACTTAAAGAAAATTCTAATTCTTTTTCCTAAAATTTTCATTTTAAATTTGTGATTTTTAGGTATAAAATTTGATAAAAGTCGTGTTTTAGATTTTAAATTTCAGTTTTAGCTCGCGTTTATTTCGTTCCGTGCATTTAAATTTTGTGCTAGTTAATTGTTTTTAATTCATGCTATTATATTTTGTAGTGTAATAAACAAATCAAAAATCTTTCATCATTCTTGACTCGATTCCGATATTATTCCTATTTCAATTCACGATTTCGTTGGGACACGACCGGGAACAGTACTTCCGGATAAAATATACGGTATTGTGTTTCTTTTGTGAGATTTTAACTTATATTCTCTGGTTGAGAAGTATTTTGGAAAGAATTCTTACGAGAGTTATACTATATACGTATATTAAATTTGTTTTACCGCAACCACACAGCGTATTCGACTCAACCATCAATACGGCGTATTCAGTTTACTGAATACGGTGTATAAGCTATTTGACAATTTTCTTTCCTAGTGAATTTATTACATGTTAAAATGAGCCCCAACATTACTATGGAGGAGTATTGATTCGCGAATTAGCACACACTTATATAGCAACCCTAATACAGATCTTAACCGGATGCCCTTGACCAAGCAAAAGTCAATTCCAAAAGGATAAAGATACACAAGATAGAATCAATGATAAAAGATTCCGAAGAGATATTCCCGGTGTATGTCCCAACGATGGCTGCATAATAGAAAGTAATCCTGGTTTGATGAGAAATTGATGTATGGAGATATTTAGATATGATGGAACACTGATGTAGATTACACTAAATTAATTAAATAAAACTCAATTTGAAATCTACGGGAAACGATATAGGATAATGGGGATCTTAAAAATACGGGAAACAAATTAGTATATAGGGAAGGTTTCTAAAATTAAAGTTATATAAAATACGGGGAACAGAATCAGTATCGGGAACGAACTACTTAAAAATTACGAAAATAAATGATAAATTAATTAAATAAAAATTAAATTTAATTAACTTAATTTGAAAATAAAGAAAAACTAGAACTAAACTGGGAGGTCGTTGAATGTACAAAAATAAACTTTTTCTAAAAATTAACACTAAAATTTTTCTTTTATTTTTCAAAAATACTAGATTTAAAATGAAAATTAATGCAAAAAGAATTTTAATTTTTCAACTATTTTTCTATTTTTTATGATTTTTATAAGAAAAAGTAATAACTAAAATCTATTTTAATTCCTAGAAAATACAAATTTAACTGGAAAAATATAGAAAAATAGTTTTTATAAACTACAAAGGTGCAGAAAAATTATGGAACAAAAAGCCCCAATTTTAAAAAACTAATTGTACTCTAATTTGTCCAATTAAAACTATAAACCCTATTTTATAAAACTATTTTTCTAAAAATTAAATCTATTTTATTTATTTAAGAAAGATAGGGTAGAAATGGTAAGAAATGGAAGTAGAGGGTAGGCGGGCTAATATTTGAAAATTTACACTATAGTTAAAACGAATAACCCTGAACTTTAAGAAAAGTACCAATTAGACCCCGCGATGCTAGCTTAATTTGCTTATTGAAAAAGTGATTTTTAGCAAAAATTTAAAACTACAAAGTTGTCAACCAGCTTATTCCTAGTAACTTTAATAAAAGCACTTTGCACTTTTAACCAAAGAATAAGCTAGAAATTAAGCTGAACGTGAATAAGAATAAGCTAGAATTAAGATTGATTGTTTCTGTATAGAAAGTAGCAGCTTTTGTCATGCTTTTTGGATTTTAGCTTTTATAGAGCTTATTACTTAATGAAAACTGAAACTAAAAGATGCTTATTCTAGCTTAAGATGTGTATGAAAAGGATTTCCACTAAAATTACCCTATGTTTAGCAAATTTAGGAAGAAAATGAGAATGAAAAAGAGCAAAGTCTATAGTGAAACAGTTTTTAAGCCTTTTTTACATAAGCTAAAAAGCTTATCTTTAAACTCTAGATGCTGACACTTTGTCAATAAGCTACCCTAGTTTTCTAAAATCAACCTAGATAAAAGGTTTTCCAATAGTCCTCATGGAAATGAAAAATCTCAAAGAATAAAATGGCAAAAACTCCACTGAATTGAAATGTAATGCTGGTGCACTTGGTTGCTGGTGCAGTGTGCAAGGAACAAAGATGTAGGCTAGAATTTTAAAGCTCACTTGTAACTAAATGGATCTAAGTTAACACTAAACAACCTTAAACTCTAAATTGTTTGTAAAAATCCTAAAATTCTAAAACTCTTATGACTGTGATATGCCCTGGTGCAAAATGAGAGATTTTAAACTCTAACTTTTGTAAAAATAGATCCTAACCTCTAAAACTTGTTAATCTCTTGTACTTATACCCTAACTCACATGAATGAATAACTTTGACAAGTTGATTATGACTTTAAGAGTAAAAATAGGCTAATACCAAACACTCCTTAAGAAAATCTGTCAAAATTAAAGTGAGCTTAAAACCTTTCTTAAATCTAAAACTTTCAGAACTTTTTATCTACTTTCACTTAGAATTACCTAATAAAACTATTTAAGCTGAAAAAGTACTAGCTTATTAGGAATTATATACTAGTTCCTCTCCTAGGTTTATACTACTATTATGACAGAATTGGAAGATTAAGTGAGATTATTTCAACTAAATCTTATGAAAACTAAAGACAGCTAATTACCAAGCTTAAACAACATGTTTGCAGAGAAATAAGCAAGAATGATGAGAAATAAGCAAATGTAAAAGCTTAATTTTAAGCTAAAATGAATATAAAAGAGTTGAACCTGAAAATTATGGAGTCTCAGAACTAGAGCCACTCTAGTTGAGTGAGTGGCTCAAATTGTGATCCTAAGTGGCTTCCAAAGCCTCTAAACCAGAGCTTTAAGCTCAATTGGCTTATAAGAGCTTATTATTCCTTATAGCTTCAAAGTGAACATAAAAACCTTAAGTAATCATAACTTCTAATGTTTATGATGAAACTGAACACATGATTGACTAAAGACAGGATTTAAGCTAAATTTGAGCTTATTAGCAAAAATAAGCTCAAAAGAGCTTATTGAAAGCTTATTGAGTGAAATTTCTTTAAAATTGCAAATGAAGTACAAGGTAACTTGAAATACGAATTGATATTACTAAAATTGTAGAGTACAAGATGGATTACATTAAAATGCTTTAAAAGAAAGACTGAATTTAAATTACACTAAAAAAGACATAGTAAAAAATGGTGTCTTTTCTTCGGCTTGCTTTCTTCTCTCTTATAGCAGCTGAAAAGTCTTTGGCTTGTGTTTGTTATGAGAGTAGAGAGTTCCCCCAGCAATCCTAGCCTTCCATTGGTTCTTGTACACCATCTCACCATTAAAGGGGGTGCGGGTTGAGTGATTGCCAAGTGGGAAGGGTTATAGGGGCAGGGTAAGGTGGGAAATGGTGAAGGGTAGAGCAGGGAAGTGTACTAGGGAGGGTGGTATTGGCTATAAACCATGGGGGTGCCTGGTATGGTTTTGGCGGTAAACGGGTTTGGGTACAGGGTGGTTGCAGGTTTTAAACGGGATGTTTGGGGAAGGGGCAACTTTGGCCCTCCATCTTTCTTTCTCTTTTCATTCTTTCTAAGCCGAAAATAGTTATAAACGAGTTTAGAAAGTGGCATGTATGGTCCCTGTGGTTTTATAACTAAAAGAATAAAAGGAGTTTTGGGTAATTGCAATAATGGTCCCTCTAGTTTATAACTAAAAGAATAAAGAAAGGTTTGAGAATTGCAAAAATGGTCCTTGGCTTTTAAAATTGTAAAAGAAATGCCAATTGGCAGTTTCAGTCCCTGGACTCTTTTTAGCTCTTTTTCTTTATAAAACAAGTTTAAAAATTAACATTTTTGGTCCTTATGTTTTATAAAAAGGATTGTGGGCTTTTGTTTGTACAATGGCTG
>BQNB010049163.1:0-42178 GCA_026074375.1 Tanacetum coccineum | reverse complement strand
CCTCATGAAAGCATCTTTAACCATCTCCGGATCAGTGTGCCACTGACCGTCATTTATAACACCTCGAATAGACAATTGAGATGTTGATAATACCATGGAAGAATTTCGAGTTTTCGTCCCCCTCGATACCCAATCTAGTTATGGACATATTTTAAGCGGGTGCAGAGCGGTTTTCAAATCAATAAAATACGATCATGTTGAGCATGAAGCAAACAGTGTAATTTTAGAAAAATTAAGAACCCGAACAAATCAACAAAAGTATATACAGAATAATAAATTGCTTCTGATGGTCATGCTATGGTGATTTACAGTCAAAATATCATCCTAAAGACCAAGTAAAGTATGCAAGTTGGAACTAATAAGCATAAATGATCCTCCTATATATAGTTAACTTAATGTCACATACGCTAACATTCACGTAATATATAACATAAATAAAAAATCCATTTCAGTGTGCCTATAAATCTATAATCACCCTTTGAAATATACAATGCCAAGACCCCATTAAAGCAACTTATATATGTTCTATTAATCTGAGGAGGCAAGTGTGGTTCATGGCTGTATAGTCAGTTCATCGATATATCAATATCTAATCATCATTAACCTTTTAATTCTTGCTACTGAAATCAACTTCAACAGTGATCAATTAACTCATGACTCGTCGATGTAAAAGACAAGCATCTACATCACAACCTATATCTACGGATTGATACCCATCCCAAACTAAATATTTTTTAACTGAGAACCAGTTCGGTCCAAAACTGGGCTTAAGTTACTGGCTAGTGATTCAAGTTTAACTTGTTACATAAACAATTTCCATTCTTTCAATTACAGAAGCCAGTTCTTATATACCGACCAAGAACCGGACTTAAATAACCAGCGGCGGTCAAGTTTTTGTTTGTAGTTTGTGCAGAGTTTTGCACCAGCCTATCCTACAAAAAGCAACAATATATCACGTCCTAAACACATAATCATAACAAACTGGAGCAATTTAAACCGTAAACCGTATTTGGTTGTTGCTGTTGTGTATATATGTATTATAAAATTTTATCAACTATTTTTGGGGGATATTCTCAATAGGATCCCCTAAATTCCCAAAAACTTCCAATTCAAGGTATTAAAAGTTCAAAGTTAAGACTGAATGAAATAATGTGTGTGGTCTTACTTACATTTCTTCATAGAACAAGATGTAGGCCTCGCATCTGAGAACTTCCTCGAACGAGACTTGGTTGACATGAGCATCACTGGTGTGGTGCCATACGCAATCATTGTTACCCTTTGCAGCAGGCCCCCTCAGGTATGCAACATAATTGCCTCCCCTCATTGTCCCTAGATGCTCAACAACTCCTATTAAACGGTATTTGTATGTATCTCTATCTTTGCAGCAGCTGTAAAATCATAAGTAGCTAGTGTTTAAATAACAAAATTAGTCAAAAACCAACATGGTTCGCATTATGTTTATGACTAGGATCGTGCCATGTTTGTTGAGTGATTAGATAAATGGTTCACATGTTTATGCTTACTGATTTGGTCCCTCACTGATACAAATGTTTGAATTTCCATTTTCAGCTCCATTTGAAACACATTCCTGAAGTTTGTTCTTTTGTTCTATCAAAGCTTTTGAACATTGCTCACAATGCCAAGCATGTTCAGTTTTCGTGAGTAGCTCAGATGCTGTGAAATAAGCTAAACATTTATCCACAGATAGCTGAGAATCAGTATTGTCCACCTCATCACAAATCAGACTCGCAACCACTTCCCACCACTCCATTTGAGACAGGACTCACAGCTGGCCCATAAACCACCTCCTCCGGTTCATCGAATAAACCCCCAAAACCATCAATATCCGACGTTTCTTCTTTTTCATATCCGGTAGAAGATGATACCACCCCATTGCCATTACTGGTTGAGTTAAGCTCTTCATAAGGAAGCAATATAACTTCTGATTGTTGAATCAACTTCGGCTCTTCTTCCTGTAAAACATCAGTACCGTCTTCAGCATTTGATGCCATATTGTGATCATTTGATGAAGAACTTGGTTTAGCATAATCCAACCACGAAACATCTGCTAAAGTTGGTGTTTCCGTCAAACCATTGGAATCAGCCTTGCTAGCCTCAATCACCTCCTGCAATACATAATCGTCGGTTGAAGGGGGCGTTTCCTTCAAACCATTTGATTCAATCTCGCTAGCTTCGATAACCTGCTGTAATATAGCCTGTCTGTGGCCATATAATCACCAACGGATGCATCTGCATTTTGATCACTCGGTACAGCTTCCGGGTTCACATAATCCAACCACGAGAAATCATCCAAGGAATCCACTGTAGAATTATCATTACCATTACTATTCAACACAGTGCTTGGCTCAACATAAACTACAAGTGCCATATTATCTGAAGAAACGTCTGGTTCCCTGATTGTCATCTCAGACATTTTTTCAATTACGTTATTTTCAGCATGTGAGGGATCACTAGTCGTTGGAACAACCGGAGCGTTGGCAGCTGCTGTGGTCTCGGAAGTTTTGTTGATTTTTGTCCCAATTCTCCCGCGTCTCTTTGGGAAGCTATAGCACAAATAGAGTTAAAAAGAGGGATCACTAGTCGCTGGTCTCTTCACTTGATAACCCGTCAAGCAAAAAGCGAAGCACCTCGTGACTATCCTGCTGTTGATATCCCTTAAATTGGGAAGCTATAGCACAAATAGAGTTAAAAAGAGGTCGTGGGTTGACCACATATTTCCCACTTGCTAAAGGATTAGCTTCAACAAACAGCTTTTTTAGAGAAACTGAAAGAGGCCCACCGGTCTCCATTTTCAAGTAGTGATCCCGTAACCTATCAATTGCTAGAAGATTTTGCAGCGCTGAATTCAGGAAACAAGTGTTTCCTAAATTAAGCAAACCCTTCACGTTATTCCCACCATTAGTATCTGAACTACTTAATGAATTTTTATTTGCTGACGTGCTCTCGCTTAGTACACTGCCACTTCCAAAATAAACACTCTCGATGTCCAATGAGTTATTTGATAGTCGTTGAGCCTTTAATACTTTAACAACTTCAGCTCAAACATCTTTTTGTTCCCCCTCTATTTGTTCCCCATTCTCATCTAAAGATTTAGCTGGAAGGAGCGTATTACAAGGGAAGCACCACCGAAGATTAGGATTTGCAAGTTTGACTGCCAATGGATGACGCATCTGTTTGGAATGACGAGTCGCGTGACTCTGAGGTACTGTAGGAAACCCAATACCCCCACATGTAAACTGACCACGTTCCAAACACACCCAAATGGATTTGGACTCAGATGCTGAACCACCAACTTTTTTCTTATCATGTTTGCCTTTACCTGCCCTTTTATCAATCGCCCCTTCTATACATTCTTCACATTTATGCGACTCTGATAGAGCCATCTTTAAGAAGACTTTCTCTAAATTAACTCCCTTATCAAAATGGGGACATACTCTTTCCTCTCTAACAGCCGAAACTGAATCAACTACTGCTATTGGAACTATCTTTTGTGAGACCGCTTTTGTTGGAACTGTCTTTCGGGTAGTTCCCTTCTTAACTTTCTTCCCCATTTATCCCTAAAAGCCATCATACGGTAACAAGTAAAAGGTTAACAACTACTACAAAAGTAATCAAAGAAAACAAGAAGCGTAAATACACTAAAAACAGTGCTTAAAGTGTATCTTAACAGCATACTGATAAAGAGAGTTGGAGTTTTCTTACTGTTCTTTTTTCCCTGTAACAAGTAGCGAGGCTTTTAGGATAGTGACGAAGTGCCATAGATTTACTTAAATAAATGCCACTGGCTCACATTAGAATAAATTTAGTATTACATATCATATAGGCATAACCGCTCAAATAATACCTCCAAACTAGGATAGTTGCAGTTTTAATGTTTTCTTATCTTTCCAAAGTTCCAGTCGTCTAGAAAAGACTATTAGCTTAAACTATACTCTTCTTATCGCCAATGTCTAGTTGCGATTATGTTACAAGAGTCTATAATCAATTACTCTTATCTTTACACTAACATCGGCTTCGTGACACTATCATGTACAATATAACTTTGCTAAACTTTAAGGTGTCACTTATGAGGCAGCTAACAACGATCAGTGACAGAACATGCACTCTCAGACACTAAGAAACCAGGTTATGCAAGCTTCAAGTCCTTGATTAACGCAACTACTACGACAACAGCACAGCGTGACAGATTATCCCCAAATTCAACAGCAAGTTAATATCACATTGCTAATATTCAGTAACCTACGCTTGTATATACAGAACTTTGAAACTGGTATCTGATGGAAATAGTGAGTTAGTTGTGAAACTCAGATTACAAGGCCATCAGCAATCACCAGCTACAAGGTAAGTGACTAGGCGAGTTGAGCTGGCCAATATACTCGGTTTTGTCAAAACTCGAACAATGGTGTTAATGTTTTTAAGCATAGTTCCAGGGTTGTATGAACAATTCTATGGTCCCATAAACATGTCAAACATATAATTACGAAATACATATACAAAAATTCAAATCCCAGATTCCAAGTACTCCTCGCCTTGGCAGATTACGCTCTACAAGGTAGCCGGCCACTCAAGTACCAAGTTTTAACAATCACAATATGCATATATATATCATTCATGTACTCAAGTCTACTATCAGTTTCATTTTCACAGGTTCAGAGTATACATCACGCAATCATAAATCAACACTCAACAGTCAACACCTACGCAAACTTTAAACCTAACTAATCGTAACAAACAGTAACTTACTAATAAAAGTTTTATGTTGGGACAGAGAAACAACATAGTTATATTATCGGTATGACAACTAAAGTGGCCCTTTATTTCTTGAAATTAAAGGAATAAATTTGATAAGTCATGGCTGAGCCTTACGTCAACTTCAGTCATATAATCTGAAATTCCGGTGTAATTTGGTATAGTCGTGGAGATTGTTATTGACCGTCTAGTGTGAACACCATACAGTCTATACCAGGGTTTATATATAAATCTAACAAAGAATATCATCCTAGAATTATGCCCAATATGCAGCAGTTTAAGTCCACCAACTCCAGATTGACTACTCTTCTAGTGAAAGTCAACTGTACGGTTAGGCTTCTTTTCATGCCGGAGCACTCAACTCATATACACAGCCATGAAAGCAGGTCATCTTATAACTAATATAAGTAGATAAACGGAATTCACTAAAAGCATCATAGACATCTCCTATAGAACGATTGTAAGCTAAAATTTCTTTTTACTCACCATATATGATAATTGAAATGCGAGGGCATAAACTGAGAATGTGTGGGTACATGTTCTAGTCGGATCAAGAGCCTCATGTATCTTTGCCCTAGGTTCATAAAGATTCTCGCAAATCATATAAAGGGTGAGGAATCTAACTAGGGGCTTAACAACGAAAGCATATGAGAGAGGATCAACATAAGGTGTAGTTAAGAGATAATATTTTACCTATGTTAGAATTTAGGTTGCTAATTTGAGTTCATTTAGATACAGATTGAGCATACCTTACATCTGTTTACAATTATAAATCTTGGTCCAAACTGATTATTTTTTACCATCAATAAGTTAAAAGCTCTAATCCGGAAGACAAAGGGTGAAAAGCGACAAAAATGAACAATAAAAAACAGAAGCAATCAATAGCATAACAGAAAATATATTATTGCACAAACATAATTAGATACTCCAACATATTGTATGGTTGGTATGAGCTGGGCTGGGCTGATAGAACTTATACAATTACGTCTTTAATATATATATATATATAAAACGATGAAAATTCAAACCTTGGACGTAAATACTGTTTCAAGCACTTTATATTCCCGGGCTTTTGAAGCACCCTATGCTATAATGCCAGGTTGTTAAATCAACTTCATGAGTGGCACCTGCACATTGATGTGGCAAAAAGCTTGACAGGTACTTTTTGCCAAAATACTATAGGGGAGCAACCCAACACTGCCATCCCATATACCAACTCTGTGACGCTAAACGCAGTATCCCCTCCCCGAACAATCAGATTTGTGTGATCATATTTAGTACGATAATATAATATATGCTACAATAACTATAATTTGTATAAATACAATATTTGGACAAAAATGTGTTCCAGACCCTTATCATAGAAAACACACAATAAGAATTACAATATTTGTGAGCCTTTCAAATAAATTATGAGGCTTAATAGCTATCATGTCCTACATTGTATAGGCTAAATATTCACCAGGCGCTACTTAGAAACTGGTTTCAATTCATAAAAATAACCTACTGGCGAAAATCTTATTTGCAAGCCCTTTATATGTATTAGTTTCTAAGGTGCTACTTCATATGTTTAAAGCAACTCTCTTCAGAATTTTTACAGCTCAAAATTGTGATTTTGATAATGTGTTTGTTTATCCAGCTCTGTTTTTAGTATATGATAAAAAACTGGGGCTTTTTGGTTTTAGATCATATTATAACTTTCTACAAAAGTATACCTTGTATGCCAATGGATAGGTTTGTGTTGACTTTTTCCATCAATCTTGTGAGCTTCTAATAAACCTGGTGAATTCTTTTAGCTTCTATAGCCTGAATTGGCCCCTGAGCTTAAAAGGACGAAAAGTTGGTTTTTCACTCTTATGACGCATGTTCACTGGTGAATCACTAAATTTTATAGAAATTTTTTGCTTAACCTTGCATGAAAACTCTCCCATATACGTTATCAAAAGTACGAAAAAGTTCCAAGATGGTGTATATCAAATGAAATCTATATGGAATTCATTGATGATTCTTCTATGCCAAGCCTCATAAGACCCATAAGATGAACTAAATGGTTAACCTGATCAATAACAAATGTTATAAGGCAACAAAGATTATGAATATCAATGGATAGATTACACTAATCTTCAAAAATCATGAATGTAAATCACATAAATTTAAAATTTCAGAAGCGAGTTTTTCCCATCTTATCAATGTCATTATCTCTTAAAAGAACCGACGAAACAACACATGATTTAGCAAAAGGAATATATTCTATAAAATGTTTGGGGTTTAATAGTAGTTGTGGTTCAGATTGTGGCACTGTCGTTCCTGCACAACATTTTAGTTGAGTTAATTAACAAACCTTTTCTTTTCGTTTTAGAATTTAGTCCATCGTCGTCCTCATCGGCTTGCTCTCAGGTTAACTTCAATAATTCATATCAATATAACGATAAATTAATCAAAGAAACACCAAACCAACAAAAAATAACATACCATTATATAAATTAATCAAAGAAACACCAAGCCAACAAAAAATAACATACCATTATATCAAACAACCATCAGAATTGATGAAGGTTTACTCTTTTTTACAGATTATATATGATTTATTTGATGTAAAAGTTGAATTCCTTAATAGGAAAAGTTTTTATGAAGTCAATAGTCTTGATATAAGAAATTAGCCAATTATCACTCCACACATTCCTCTCTTTTTGTATACTCGGGAACTTATGTAAGATCATCTAAAGTACAACCGTTCTCTTTTGATAGTGATCGTTTTTTTTCTACATTTGATATCGCTTGATGGAGAAAATTCTGTAATGACTTATAAGACATATATACTCGGCATACCATCTATGGTTAGTAACGATAGGAGTCTGCAGTTTCAGGTATAACAAATCAAATTGCAGCGTTTAATGAGTCACGTAAAATTGGTGATCACAACCTTAAAAAATATAAGATAAAACTAAAGAGTCAACATTTTAATAAGATCTTAGTTAAAGATATGACACAACTACATAAGAAACAAACAAATGTTACTAAAAAGCATATCTTCCACAGAATGATGGATTGGATCTATAATATTAAATTCGTAAAACATAGAAAGAAACAAAGAAGAAACCATTATAGCCAGTCATCTACAATATCAGACTCAGCTATGAGAATTTATAAGTGAAGAGTAGATATGCCATCACCACCGTCACAGTCACCGTCACCGTCACCATCAACAACACACATGCTAGTGTAAACTTGTACTACGTATTAATGATCTGCTAACAGCTTGTACTGGTCGATCAAATGATCAATCCTTGTATTGCCAATTATTATCTTTCTTCTTTTCGAGCGTAAAGATGAGACTTTTTAAAACTAACGCTTAAGATTAAGGAATTCCATGACTTACATACACTTTTGTATCGGATGAGATCCCGAGTTTGCAATCTTAGGAGTATCTCTTTATGAATGTTAAGGCCAGGCTCTGTCATTGAATCCATTGCTTTAAACCAAAACGAAACAAATAAACAAATAAATATACTAATCGTAGCTAGGGTTTGGAATTCAATGAATAAAAACAGTCGACATGTCCTATTATACATCCACATTGTCGGTTACTTTACCTTATATTTTGTAACGGGCTTGTGAATTTTTTTTCTTTGGGTTTGCGGGGAGAATTTTTTTTAAAAGCATAACATATTTAATTTTTCATTGTATATCACAATTTATGGTTTGCTCTATTGGTTGAGGTGTTTGCTTGTGAATTAGCAGACCTGGTTCAAATCTTGCCATGAACATAATTTGCTAATTTTTTAAAAACCGAATTTTACAATAAAAAAAAACAAAATTTCCAAAAATAAAAATAAAAACTGATGACAAATAAAAACATTTAAAAAACTATATATATGTGTATATATATATATACTAGTTGGATACCCGCGCATAGCGGCGGCGATAAAAATTGCTAGCCCAACTCGCTCCGCAATTCCCTACCCGCTTAGAAAATTCGTTTGTTTGGGTTTCCGTAGCTTTCCCGCAACATCATATTAACATCATTCTCGCTTGTATAAAGACTCACACTCTTACCCATCAAACATTGTCTCCAAAAGTATATATCTTTTACGAATCAAGTTTGTATTCAAATTAAAGTTAAAGTTGTTAAAAAATTCAAAATAAACCCACTAAAAATGTGAAAAGCTAAAAAATTATAAAAATATATCAAAATGGATGTTGAATTAAAGATCACGAAATTTTAAAAAATACGGTGAAATTAAATCATAAAAAAATAAATAGATAAAAAGATATGTCAAATTGAAAATAAAAGTGATTTTTTAATTAAGAACGACACATGTCACTCTAATGATTGAATTTTCTAAAAAAAGATGGTGATTAAGAATGCACCTCCTTATCTTAATTCTTAATGGGACCCACATTGTAAATACTTTATATATATATATATATATATATATATATATATATATATATATATATATATAGGGGGGCTTTCTTTTCAGAACCATTCTTAGTGCGAGAACTGACAGAACCACCAAAAACATACATGCACGCCTTTTAAAAATAAAAAAAATACATGAAAATCATCAATAATCGTAAGAATCCACCTATATTCTTGAACTCTTCCTCTTTTTTCACAAAAACCTTACACACGGCCGTAATATTGTTGTTGCACGCTTTATAAGAACATACATGCACACCTTCAAAGAAAAATTTTGTATTTCCAATTTCTTATCAAATTATTTATAACAACTATGTTTTTTTAAAACATATATGTTGTTTTTAAAACATATGTGAAAAAAATACAATTATTGAAGGCGTGCATGCATGTTTTTGGTGGTTCTGTCAGTTCTCGCACTAAGAATGGTTCTGAAAAGAAAGTCTCACTATATATATATATATATATATATATATATATATATATATATATATATATATATATATATATATGTAGTGAGACTTTCTTTTCAGAACCATTCTTAGTGCGAGAACTGACAGAACCATCAAAAACATGCATGCACGCCTTCAATAATTGTATTTTTGCACATATGTTCTAAAAACAACATATATGTTTTAAAAAAACATAGTTGTTCTAAAGAATTTGATAAGAATTTGATAAGAAATTGGAAATACAAAATTTTTCTTTGAAGGTGTGCATGTATGTTCTTATAAGGCGTGCAACAACAATATTGCGGCCGTGTGTAAGGTTTTTGTGAAAGAAGAGAAAGAGTTCATGATGATACTGAAGAACATAGGTGGATTCTTACGATTATTGATGATTTTCATATATATATTTTTTATTTTTAAAAGGCGTGCATGTATGTTTTTTGTGGTTCTGTCAATTCTCGCACTAAGATTGGTTCTGAAAAGAAAGTCCCTATGTAGAGGAAGGTTAAAATAAAAAGACAAATATTCGTGAGAAGGATAAAAATAATTATTTTTTTTAAAAGTTCTTAAAAAATTCTTAAAAAACTCCATTAAATCAGGTATGTTGGTGCATAAAACTTTTGTAAAAGAAGTTTTTCTAATTTTGAGTTTTTATACGTTTTTTTAATGCGCAAAAAAAGAAATTTTGATGCACAAAAACTTTTTGATGCACAAATTTTTCGACTTGTTATAGTTTGATGCGCAATAAAATTTTGATGCAAAAAGTCAAAAGAAGTTGGGTACAAAAACGAATTTTTGATGCACAAAAAACCTATTTAATGCACAAACGTTTTTTTCATTATTTTTTTCCGGCAAAACTATCCACTTTTAGAAATACTTCCTTTACAACTTTATAATGCACCAACATACACGATCTTGTGGAATTTTTTCAGAATTTTTTGAGAACTTTTTAAAAAAATAATTCTTTTTATCCTTTTCACGAATATTTGTCTTTTTATTTGATATTTATCCTATATATATATATATATATATATATATATATTTGATCTACTATAACATACAGCCAAGAAAAAAATATAGCAAATCAAACACAACAGGTCGAGTTCTTGAGATACAAAATTAAAAGTGATATTATTACCTTGAATCAAATCGAATTTCTAATCGAATATAGGTGGTTGGACACTTGTTTTTTTTTTGTAATCAAAGAAGTACATCTCCCGATCTTGTTGTTATCTGTTGGCGACGACTGGAAAAAAAAATGGGAAGTAGGCAGATCTGGATAATAGTACAAGTGGGTTGTGATGAAAGAGATTGGGTTGCCCTAAAATAATGGATCTATAGTATTTAATATGGTTTTTAAAATGGTTTGAAAGTATAATTAATGACTTGACAATAATACCCTTTTATTTTTTTTTTATTGAAAATAACTAGTAGATATTTACAAAAATAACATTTTGCATTGATATGTTGTACATCATGCATTATTAGGAGTAAATAAGCTGGTTCTGTAGGTTCTGTACAAAAAGTGGTTCTGCAAAGAAAATGCCAATATATATCTATAACATATATATGGGGCTAACTATGACTGGATAAATATGATTTAGTGACTGTACGCCACCTCAATGATGAGGTGACACCCACAATTCAATAAATTTTAATAAATTTCGAAATTAAGTTAAAAATTAATTACATGGCAAGGTTTGAACTCATGACCTATGGTTAATATACAAGGAGGTTAACCAACTAAGCCAAGCCACCATTTGTGTTTGACTATCCAAAACAATAATAATATCTTCTAAAAATAAGCCAATGGTATTGATTCATGATATCTTTTAATTTTCCAGAATATATCAGATATACTATAATTTACGTATCCACTCCTTAGTTCTAGCTTTTTACTTAATCCAGAATTCATCATATCTTCAAAAACCTATTCTCATTACTCATAGACGTTCCATATTTAATTACTCTAATCAGATCCCTTCATGATCGACATCTACATTGGAGACAAAAAAAGTTGGTCTCATCATCCCAAATCAAGGTTAATTTATTCAGCAAATAGATATACAATTATTATGGTTGCTAACATAGTTACATTCATATTTAGCTGTTTTTTGTTTTCGTTAAACGAGTGACCATATGACGACTTTTGTATGTTTGCTGCAACAATGTGGTTAATTTGATTATGCATAGAAATATAATGCTTTGATATTGTTTTTTGTCTTATTATGAATTTTCTGTATCTATCACATACTATTTTTGATAATTTTTCTCATCTGTATATGCAGAAAACAAACGTGTGTAAAACAATGTTGCTCACACCACAACACATGAACCAGAAGTTATTTTTGTCTTGAGTGTAGTTCATGGTTTTCTGTTTATGGTATAACAATATATGTCCTTTTATTCTGTATGAGGCTTCTTGTCCATTGGAAGTGAAATACGCAGATGGCGAGTTGGAAAGACTAGGTGTGACATGCTTTTCTTTGTTTATTTCATATTATTGCTTTTGTGAATACATTTACTCATTCGCCATTATGCAGTATGAAGGTTCACTTAATATGTCTAATAAGCTTTTATTCGTTCCCTGTTGTTTGTTCAAGAACATAAGGTTTTCATTGGTATGCTTTCGAAGAATTAATCTGAGGGCGAAGTTACATCATTCTTTTCTAAATATGGAACCCTAAAAGACATACAAGTCTTGCGAGGTTCTCAACAGACAAGCAAAGGTACATTAGATAATTACTTCGAAAAGTTCTGATGTATTAACTTACAAGGCGACTTTCCTTATGTTCTCTCAACCATGATGGTAGGTTGTGCTTTTGTGAAGTATGAGACGAAAGAGCAAGCAGTTGCAGCTATAGAGGACCTTAACGGGAAGCATAAGATGGAGGTTGTGTATATTTACTGTATAATTATGTGAATGCTATAATTATGGTTGTTGTTAACTTAGCGGTGTGGTCGTTCTTGAATTACAAACCTTCCGAATCAATTATCTATCTAGATTTATTCATTTGTTTTTTTGTTTAGTAATAAATCACCCAGCTTTTCTGAGTATCGACATCCTTATCAAACTCCACCTGTGCAGCAGAGTTTTAGTGCACATAATAACCCTTCTTGGTTATCTCAGGGACCCTTTACTGGTCAATGGCTTCCTCCTTATAACACAACTCCTACTTTTCCTGCGTTTCCTGTAACTGAGGCAGTAAAGCTAACCCCGGTTAATGGATTAGCTGGTTCAGGTAAAAATCCTACATCTACCCCCAACAGTTCTTAATTCTGCTTCTACCATCTTCCCCGAGGCTTCTTCTGGTGATTTAGAAAGCAGGAAGAGTAAAAAGAGTAGTCCAGTTGTTAGTAATCCTTTTTCTACATCTGACGCACTTTCAGTGCCTGCTTTGATAATTTCTAAAAACATTCATGCCAGCTTTCTTTAAGTCTACTCATGATTATTAGTCAATAAATAGAATGATTTTTCACTACATATAGCCTACCCTTCTTTGGCCCGAATCTGAAGTCATCTTTGGCCCGTGGACTCATCAAATTTGATGAAGTGGATCATAAAATTGACCCTTACAGGAGCTTTCTTTGACATGTACAAAAGTAAATGAATTGTTTAGGTATCATGAAATTATTTGTACAGCTACGTCTGGTGTGTCGGTTGAATAGAGTGAACCTGATGATGGTTGTTGTTGGGTGTGGTGGTTATGGAGGCCGGAACCATCATGTTTTATGCTTTTTGGGATTTGTCTGTTGTGTTAACAAGAAACTCATTTGGGTTACTCGAGTGCATGCCATCGCCGTATCACCAATACTTGTATGTGCTTCAATTAAGGTATCATAAGGAGGTTGCATGTGAACCCCTGGTCGTCTTCAATAGTCCTTCAAAATTATTCTTTATACCAGCCAATTAGGTTTCTGTATCAACATACCTTTAAAATTCGCCATCAAGATCTTCATGTGTTCGGGGAGACCAATATACGGAATCAACAAATTTTTTACTGCTGTCATCACCACTGTTTGTCTTCAATGAATATATGTTTGAAAATATTCAAGAACCATTTCTGAATGCTACAACGACATGTAAAGGGGCTGCTACTCAAACTCCTTCAGCAACACGCATTGAAACAACTCCTCCTGCAGCTCTATGCGGCTCAACTATCACAACTTTAAGAGATGGGACAGACGAGGGCGAGGTTACTATGATCTGTATCGACACTTTTGATTGGATGAATAATGGGAGAACATCATGTTGGTTTCATGATCAAACCGATGCCGCTTAAATCTATTGTGAAAGAAAACTCAAATTACGTACATATATTATTTGATTCATGTTCACTTATAAATATTAATTAATATATTAATTGTTGTTACAGGCTCATCCCGACAAATGTGATGATATACATTTACTATATGCACTGCAAGAAACTTGATCAGAACGCATTCAGTGGTAACCTACCCACCTTCCTTGGAAATATGTCTGTAATGGTGATATTGTAAGTGTGAGATATTTGTTAGTAATTTATTTGTTTGATTAATATGTGTAAGATGATTTTTATTCTCCGTTGTCTTAACAAATCTCTTGCGCACAATCAGTTCTTTGGTACAATACCTATAATAGTTGTCATCTATGCAAATTTATTCATGCCAGTAGACCATTGTATATATAGACTGAATGGATAATTTCTCTTCAGGTAGTTCACACAAATATTCACTGTGGGAAGCATGTTTGTAATAGTTTAAAAAAAGTAACGATTGGACTTGGGACACGGATTGTAGGAAAGTCAAATTAGTATCTTTCATTGTTCATACATAAAAGTTGATTATTTTGGTACGCAACGCCTGATTCGTGATACTATCATTTAGTGACTGGATGCCACCTCAACGATGACATGACACACATTTTGCATTAATTTTTGGATTTTTATTATTTTCGGATTTTTTTTTATAATTTTCGGATTTTATTTTTATTTTTTTTTAATTTTCGGATTTTATTTTTATTTTTTAATAATTTTCGGATTTAAAAAAAAATATTCTCCATGGCAAGGTTTGAACTTGTGACCTTGGGTTAAGTTCCAATCAAGTTTGCCAACTAGAGCCACCATTTGTGTTTTACTATCTAAAACTATAATAATATATTCTAAAAAAAAACCATGTTGATATATTTTAATCTTCAAAAATATATCAAAATATACTTTAAAATATATTAAGATATACTCCATAATTATTAAGATATACTCTCTAATTTTATGACATATTTTGAAAATATACTCCATAATTATCAAGATATTTGTAATATGATATGAGATTTTTGTTTGTAGCTTAAGCTTATTAATCGACACTTGATATCAACCGTACATGTATATACGACAATCGATCTTTAGAAAAAATTATCTATTATGACGACAAATGATTGTGTTCTTCAATGACTTATGCATGCATGTTTATGATATCAGAAAGTTTTGTGTTCTTAAAGAAAAGTTTTTGTGTTCGAATGACTTGTGTATGCATGTTTACAATATAATATGACATATTATTGTGTGTCTGTGTAATTCTTTTGATTCTTTGTTTTTCGTACATAACAATAGGTATTAAGAAAAATTTAGTATTTGCTTCGTACCTACGTAAATTATTTTATTTATTTGTTTGTTTTCAGTCATTTATTCGTTATAAACTTAATGTTAACTCATATAATTATATAATATACACTCTATTCCTAACCAGTCGACGTGGAATGTACAAGGAGCCTCAGCATCAATGAAGTTAAGAAAAGGATGTGGCTGCTTTCTATGATTTTATTCAATACATATACAAACCTCGCACAATAACTTCTCCTCGTCACGTGTCCAACGCACGGAAGTTTGAGTCGGAGCTGTCGTCGTCATCACAACATCTTCTTCGTCTTCGATGTTTTTCGTCGTCCGCGGACAAATCAAACCGCGGGAATGGATGATTTTTTGCCGATTCGTTTTCCTTTTCGACGTTTTCTTTGGTGGGTTGTGGGATTGTGGTACCTTGAATTATTTTTCGGGGACCATTTGGTTTGCAAATTTGAATTGTGTGTTATTTGTCATTTATTGAACGCTTGTTGTGATGAAAGTAGATTTGTTCGGGTGTCCATTTGGGGAAAGTATTGTTGAAGCATAGGTAATATGGGTCGGATTGAATTGGGAGGATCTTTCCGATAGAGTTTTTGTGAAGATTGGCGTCGACGGGTTTAGATGACGATTGATTCGGGTTACTTGTGTTAAGGAGCTGCGAAAAGTTGAGATTAGAAAACCCGTCATTTGGGATTCGAGACATTTTTTTTTGATTGTAGGTAGAAAGAATTGTAGATTGAATGTATTTGTGTGTGTTTAAAATGATAAAAGTGTTGGATATATATAGATTTTAAAAATTAATTTTAATAAAAAAAAGTTTTTTTTAATATATCCGTTGCCAACGGATAGTTTGGATGGGGGGGCCCACTTTTTCCAACGGAACTATTGATTCGTTTTGTGACGAAGAGCTCGGCGAAGAGGGGGGCCGGTGTGGCGGCGAAGCCTGGCGAGCCACGACGAGGTGCCACCTCTGCCACGGCGAGGGGCTCTCGCCGTTACACCGTTTACTCTTAGAGGATCTTTTTCCAAAATAAAAATGCTGAATACTCTTTATGACTAGAAAATGTCAAAAACACCCTAACATAAACAAAAAAACATTAGCCAATGTCAAAAACTTTCGGGTTAGTAATTCATAAACACTGAGGGCATGCTTTGGTTAAAGAAATAAGGTTATAGAGCCTAAGTAATGAAAACGGAGTAATAAAAAATAGGTATAATTTCAAAAGTGGCCCAAAATCCAAACCCAAAATGCAACCCTAAGTTTAGGAACATCTTTTTTCAAAACTGACCTAAAAGTACAACAGTTGCCCCAAGAAGTACACCAAGTTGCCCTAAAAATATGTACTTTTTTTGCCACGTGTCAAATTTTGCACGCGAGTTGCCTAGTAGCCAAGTTGTCCGGGGTCAGTTTTGAAAAAAGATGTTCATAGGCTTAGGGTTGCATTTTAGGTTTGAATTTGGAGCACTTTTAAAATTATCCCAAAAAATATTGCTTGTAGACATAAAGTGTAATCACTATTTTTAATAAAAGGGTAATACTTCATTCCTCACCAATTTAAAGGGTATAAAAAATACAATAGCCACTTTTTTTCTCAACTGTCCTCAGCCTATATTTTTATCCCATAACTTCTCTTTATTCATGTTTTGTCCAATTCATATTTATCCTTTCTTAAATGGTTCAGTTCTCAAAGTTAAGTTTCGACAATTAATCTGAAGTGGCGCGCGCGCACACTATGAGACTCATTAATTATCTCCCTCACAAATATCAACATGAAAAGAACTTAAGAGAGTTGAACATGAGACGATCCTAATCCAATCAGAAAATACAAAAAAGATAATAAAAAAATCTGGCACACTAGAAGATGACATCATCCAGACCAAACATATCTAACCGCATCATTCTGGCTTCTTGAATGGGCAACTACCCATAATCGCTGGAGAAGCAATTGTGGAAACATTTTGTTGTTCGGGGATCAACGGTCCCTTGAGTAGCTTTGAGATAAGATCTGCTGGATCATAATAGATCTCAACATCTTCTGCTCTCAATGATTCATCAACCTTCAAAATTCACTCAGAAAATTATTGTCTTTTAACTTCAGGATGAAAAATAATTCCATTTAAAACTCTTAGACAAAGGAATAATACGAGGGGTCAAGTCCTGGCTGTTGTTAAAAAAATAAAAATAAAAAAATGTGATTTTTTTAATTATATTTAATTTAAGTGTCTTAATATTAGAACCCGAATCGATTGAGAAGGTTTTTATTTTGAGAAGATTGAGAAGGTTTTCAAAAACGATAGATTTTTAACTTTGATTCAAGTTTTTCAATTGTAAAACTAATTTTAGTGTGATTATAATTCAAAATGTGTAAAAAAATTCGAATCAATGTTAAAAAATCTCTCGCTTTTGCAATATAAGTAAAATATTGAATCTTTTATACACATTTAAGGAATCATTACCATAACTCGATTTTAGCAATAATTTGTGAATCAAATTTGTGATTTATAGCTTTGATTCACTATTAAATGATGTTTACTTGTGAATCAAATCAAAAAATATTAATCAATTTGCTCAAACGTAGATTTCTCAATCTTCTCAAAATAAAAACCTTCTCAACGGAACCGGAGCCCTTAATATTATATATAGATTCCGTACTAGGTTTATATCCATAATATTATATATCGATTGCGTACTAGGTTTATATCTTATTTTGAATATTAGTACCTTGAGTATGCCCATGCCATAGAAATCAACCATTTCGCCGGTAGGAGAATGACCTTTATACGGACCTTCAAAATAACCCCAGTGCCGAAACTTGTAAGATATCACAGGTGGTCCAGAATGAACACTTATAACTTCCCATGCAAACCCTCGAGGAAATGCTGAACGAAAAACATCGTGTGAAGATTCAAATGTCTCTTCTTCTGCTTTGTAATACTTGTATTCATCTGGAAGTGTATTCTTCAACAATGCATTGTAACTTCCCACCTTCAATGTTTCCTCAGCTGACAACCCTTCCCTCCCTGATTTTGACATGATCATTAATTTTTAATAAATCGTTATGTGATTTGTGTATCATCTGTTCAACTAAGTGGTGCATAGTGTATTAGCGTTAATACCAAAATATTTACTTGCCAAGATTTACGTATATCACTCATTCGAAAATACGGAGTAATAGATTTAATCTTTAATTTGTTCGGACCATAATGTGTAACATAAGCTTAGTGAATAGTTTTACAAATCATATTCAATTACTATATATACAATAATACAAGTTTACGAGTTTTCTTTTGTAATGGCTAGATAGTTACGTTTGCGGCATGGGAAATGCTTATAATTTTTTTTATGCATGTTAGTATTATATACGTATGATTCAAACTTTCAAAGTGCACCGCTATTCAGCCCTGGTCCAGATATTTTTTTTTTCTTACGTGTTTTTTAATTTATATAACGTGTCATGATTTATTTTGATCACCGATCGATTGTAGATGACTCTTATATCAGAAAGTAACAGATCACTCTATTTTATAAATTATGCAGATTTAATTATATTATCATCTTGTTCTTAAAAAAACAAAATATGTTGCAAATAGGGACGAGCCAGGGGGTGTCTTGCTCGTTGGTGCCTGGGACACTTATCGATTATTTCGATATAGTGTTCATTTTTGAAAAAAACAACGATTTTTCCCAAATGTATCATAAATGCATCCGGTCCATCGAAATGTGTTTCTAGAGTTATCGTATTATTGAAATCTTCGTTTCAATTCATTTTTTAAGTCTATTATTTACGGTTAAAAAAATTGTGTACCCAGTCATATTTGGTTATAGGTCCGTCCATGATTGCAGATAAATTGCGAGAATCAATCTCAGTCATACAGATTTGAACTGAATTGGAGTGTAGTTTTTGCAAAATAGTTGTACACGTTTTCAATGTAACCAAAAATAACAAATAGGGTTTTGCTAATGATAGCACTTAAGGTTGTGGTTAAGAGAATGAGTTTGGAAAAATTACCGTGTTTGGAAAATTTGAATTACTTAACATTCGTTTTGTAATTAACATGAGAAAAAAAGATTTAGCATAATACAATAGGTTACATTCTAATTAAAACTTCAAGCATGATAATTTTTGTGTAAGGATTTCCGCAAGACATTTGATATATATATATATATATAGGATAAAGATCAAATAAAAAGACAATTATTCGTGAAAAGGATAAAAATATTTATTTTTTAAAAATTTAAAAAAAGTTCTCAAAAAATTCTGAAAATATTCCACAAGATCGTGTATGTTGGTGCATGAAAAAGTTGTAAAGGAAGTTTTTCTAAAAGTGGATAGTTTTGCCGAAATTTTTTTATTAAAAAAAACGTTACGTAGAATAACTAAAATGAGAATGATGAGAAGAAACCACAACCACATATTTCAAATGCACCTACAAAAATAGATGTATCTCCCCTTAAACCTTCTCCCTCCCTATTTAAAAATGTGTGGCTAGAAATCCTTCTTATTCTTCTTATTTTTAGGTTTTTCTTTCTCACTTAATCCCTTCCCTATATTTATATATTTTATATATGATTATATATATATATATATATATATATATAGACAAGCGTTCATTTGAGAAGGTTAATTTTTGTGAGAAGGAAAGAAGAGATCTTAGCCCTTCATTAGCTCCTCCTTTTTTTAATATAATGGTTTAGATTAGATTATAATTTGCACTAAATTTACACTAACAAAAAGTGGAGGGGCTTGTATGTAATTTCACACTCAAAAATCACAGGGGTCTCATTGGAAACCCGTCATTTGTTACGTACTACCAAAAACATCACTCTATTTTTCTCTGTCCCAACTTTTTCACACAGAAATACACATAAAAGAATAAATGGAGTGCTTCACACACAAACACATAGTGCTCAATCACCACCGATTACCACGGTTAACCACCATCATCACCACCGATCTCCACCTTTAACCACCATCACCACCGATCGCCACTGTTAACCACCATCACCATCGATCTCCACCTTTAACCACCATCACCACCGATCGCCACTGTTAACCACCATCACCATCGATCTCTACCTTTAACCACCATCACCACCGATCACCACTGTTAACCACCATCACCAAAAACGAAACCCCCCCCCAATTAATGAAGAAGATAAGCTTTTCAAGTCAAATTACAATGGTAACTTTTATTTATTATCATTTGAATTATTATGTGAAAATATAGGAGATATTTTTCTTCACCCGTGAAAAGTTTAGTAAAAGCATCTTCACATGTGAAAATATATGAGATATTTTTCTTCACCCGTGAAAATATTGGAGATATTATTCTTTACCTGTGAAAATTTTAGTAAAAGCATCTTCACACGTGAAAATGAAATTGTTTGTTAGTTAAGCTTAAACGTTTTATATTTGATCTTTTTGTTGTTACATGTATGAGATGTAATACCTTAGTTTATTATGTGTTTTACTTTGTATTTATCTTAAAATTTATTTAGTGAAATATAAATATTGCTTATTTTTTGGCTTATCTCTTTTATTATAAGTTTTTATATATGAATATCAGTGAAAATTTCTATCAGTTCATGAGTTTAATGAGTATTATCGCGTTAAAGTAAGCAAATCTAAACACTATTTTCATAAGTAACTTATAAAGAAACAGCTTATAAGAACTTGCTTTTAAGAAGAACAAAATAAGCAAATCTCTTAGATTAAACACCACTAGTTGAGTCATTGTTTTGTTTGTATATACATAGAATTTGCTACTAGTTGTTGTCGAATTGAGTTGTTTGCTCATGCTTGAGAAGCTACTAGTCTGAATACGCTAATCTAACAAGTGGGTTGCTTTGTAAAATCTGAATTTTAGCTTGTGAAAGTTGAAGTCTGGGATGAAAAAGTTGCAACGCGTTAAATCTCTCTTCTTTGTTGTTTGATCATGAAAATTTGTATCTACTACTTGATGTTACTGAACTTGTTTTGAAATGTTTTTTGATGTTTGCATGAGATAAAGGGAACATGTGTTTTGTGGCAGTAGTGTTTGCATTGCATTTTGCCTTATTAGATGTGTCGTCGCCAGCCGATATGATTGTTAATTTAACTTCATAGTGCTTTAAAGGATTGATAAACCAAGTATGTATTATAATAGTAGAACCATTGTCTTTGCCTTTTAGATCTTTGAAAATATAGTTTTACACAGTTATAGATTAACATGTGCAATAAGTCGGTCTAAGTGAGAATTTTATAGTAAGTATCACCCTTATATTTTGCTTACACCAAATAGCTAAGATGGTAAAAATGCAACCGGTTCTTATAATATGAATATTAAACATATACTTGTTGCGTGTAAACTAATTGTTTGGCCCTTATTAGGAATCCATAACATGGTTTGATGGTATATAGAATCTGGCTTCTAGATAATCGATTACCATCTTTAATGGCTGGCTCATCTTCAGTTTTATACTTTGTTTTAGCTCATTTGTTTAGTTGGTATCTCACACCAGTTTTCGCTTCGAATTTTCTAGGATCCAATCAAATTTTCTAGTAAGTTACTTTCTGTTAGAAGGTTGGAAGTTGCAGTTAATACCATGCCTTAGCCATTTTAGTAACAAGGAAATTGCTAGTGCTGCACAAGAATGGGAAACAAGTAAATGACCCAATCTTGCCCCTACCCAAGATGGGATCAAAGATTTTGGTTGCTGGAAATCATGTTGATAATTTAGGCTATCAATGTGATTGGTGGAGAATCAGGTGGCAAGGTTTAGCGAGAATGAAAACACAACAGGTATGCTCATCGTATGGCCTAATTATCTGGTGCAAATACTAGAAAGACAAAGCTTCCATTTCATCTCTTAGCACTAGAGGCGGCAAAATGGGCGGGTTGGACAAGTTGGTAACTAGTCAAAATAGTGGTTAGTGAATATGTTACTTTTTTCTCTTAAGTACGTGTCTGTCTATCCTCTGATAAACCTTACCCCACGCTCTTTCGTCCTATGTCAGTTGTCTTAAAGTGAGCGAGCTAGCATAATTGCCGGTTAGACTTGTTATGAGTTGTTGCCTAATTACTTGCTGATAAGCTGATTCTTTTAGGCATAGGTTAACTATACTTTTGATCTATGCAGTGGAAACAAAATTGATAAATTGGTCTCAGTATAAAGAAAGAGGGAGTATTCCTATCTGGTCAAAATATTTCAAGAAACAAGATGGTGGTGAATCTGAATTGCAGCAGGCATCAGTCTCTTCAACAAAACTCATCTCCATTAGCGACAAAAGAATGAGCACCTTACTAAATAATCCTGCACTTGCAAAAAGGTGTGACATTCTATACATGTAAGTAACTTTATGATAATATTATGTAGAAATGCACTATTTGCATAAGTATCTCCAACTCATAATTTGCACCTTTCTATAATACTAATAACGGTCAAAGATCACCTCTAACTCATAATGTACACCTTTCTCCATGACTTCATTTGTCTGAGTTGATCATTTGATAATAACAGTCAAAGATCAAAGAAAAGTTGGCTTTCAAATACACTTTTTGTGACGTGAGCCTAGAGAGCTGAAAGAAACTGAATGCAAAGCCTAAATTCTTCACAAAAGCAGAAATACTCAAATACTATTACTTGATAATGTTGGATACTGTTAAATTTTGTTATAGACACAGGATACAAGCCAGTTGGGATACTATGCTTCTCACATTGCTTCAGTTCAGCATTAGGATGATTCTAGCTGCATATTTGTAGCAGATGGCATCTAAACTTCCTTGCAGTTGTTCATTATAAACATATCAGTTAAATTTGTTTTGTGAAATTTTCATGCATACCAGTTTCATCATTGTTGTTTACTTCTTTATGTTTTAACAATGTTAAAAATGTATATGCAGGGGAGATAACTTTTGGAGTTTTGACGAAGATTGATCTTATGGACAAGGGTACTGATGTCGTTGATGTAAGTTGTGTCTTGAATCAGTTTTTGTTTTAAGAGTGAATTTGTGGTACTTGTAAGTTGTAACTCTGTTGGTGTGTCATTTGCAATGATGTATTCCTCTTTCATCCTTAATTAGATTCTGTGTATTTCTGAACTGTTGAAACTTACTGCCTGTTAACTCTTCCTTTGCACATCGTGAATGACCAAATTTGGCTTTTTAATGTTAAGTACACTATCTGACTTTAAAGTTATTTAAGTTGATTTGTCTTTCATAGAGTTGCTGACTTGATTATGCCATACTGAAAAAGCAACATAAATAGGAAAATGTAGCGCACAAAGTCAGAATAACATAGGTTCTATATGTATTCTATTCATTTTGACTTCATGACCATTATGGTTTTGAAATCGATGTCATGAATTCGTCCTATGTTGGTAAGTTGAGTAATCTTACCAAAGATGGAAGCAGTTTCGCTCATTCATGATCTTTATTTGCTGAGTTTTGTATATTAAATGGGTGGAGAAAACAGGGCCCTATACTTATTTGTGTTACATGTGTAGTAGCATACTTTATATAAAGACGGTTTAAAGCCTGGTAAGATACTACTTTCTGTATTAAAGGCTCAAGACAATCATGGATTGAAGTGAAACTGGAGATATGATTGGGTCCTTAGTTTAGTTGCACATCCGAAATGCTTTTTATGGCTGACCCGTCTATTTTATGTAATGCTCTATGGTCGTATGACTTAGCATGGTGCTTGCATCCTATGTAGTTTGTAACAATCAATCAACTCCTTTTCAATTTTAAAGGGATAATAATAAACTAGGTTTTGTTTTGTAAATTTCCTTTCTTTGTAATTGTATCAATATAGTTAGTGTTACTCACCCTCTGGGTTTCAGGTGACAACTGTGGAGGTTTTGACCACCAAGATTAGTGAAACTGGGTTCATTTCTAGTCATTTTCTTCACGGCTTTCAGTTTTATTTTTATCATTTAGTTAACTATAAAATTCAGGTGCTACATGACTTATTTTTATAACATCTTATGTCACGAGTTGGTATGAACTATTAGCATATAGCATACTCTTGATTGGGAATATGAGTGTGACTGTGAGTATGACCTGTCGTGTTTTCAAAAAAAACATCTAAGGTCGTTTTCAATTAATTAGCAACTTATAGTGGAATGGATTATGGAACAGTGGGAAAAGAACTATTATATCAGTTCCATTGCTGGTTCTAACAATGGAAGCTCTCTTTGTGGTCATGTCAAAAGGTTTGTTGACCTAACATTTGTTCTGAGAGTTCTATACTACACACCAACTCTTAGCCTTCTAGCTTTAATATGAACTGATCTATGCAGGAACCAGTATTCACACCAATCCTACAAAATACTGTTTGTGGACACCCAACTATCCGACCTGTACATTTTGCCACTTCTCTTCTGAATTCTAGCTCAATGCATGAAATTTGGTCACATATGAAAGTTACCTGATTACTAGTATAAAGCTATATAAACCAAAAAATCCCCTTTATTTAGGCAAAATAATGATTTTGATAATATTTCAAAACAGTATTGAGCTTATAAGTACCTAAATACTAATTCAAAGAGGGTAAATGAAAATTCTATGTGATAAGTATCCATAGATATGTTATGTAAAATGTGACACATGTGTTGTTTAACTAATTGTTTGCTAATATTAATATTGCAGGCACCTCCGTAGTTAACACACTATAAGCGCGAGAAAATCTACAAATTCATGAAAATAAAAAAGATTTTTGTGTAACCACCTTCTATTTTTGTCGTTGCAGCTGCATCACCTTCTACAAATTGGTATATTTTGATTTCATTTCCAAAATAGTTTGTTCTATAGTTTACGAAAGTTATGTTATTTGACTAAACTTTCTTGCAGATGCAGACAGATTGCAGGTGGTCCCTCTAGACGAGGATGAAGAGAACCAATGCATTTGTTTATCGTCCTTCTGTAAAAGGCATAGCCCTAATCGTTCAATTGAACGTGTTGCTCCTGATGAACGGATGGGTCAATTACCAAGTCAACAATCAGATAACGTAATTCCTTCTGGCTGTGCCCGCACTGGTATGTCATTTATCTTTGTGTTTGTTTATCGTGATAACAGGTGAACTGATTGCTTCTTTGTAAACATTATTTTGTATAATTTTTTGTGGAGATGGTATGCAGTTATTTAGTTCTGAGTTTTAGTTTAAAGTTCTTGTATATGTTTAATTATATATGGTAGCTGGAATATTTTCATCATATTAATTTATACGTCGCATTTTTTTAGTAACTTGCAATTTAATATGCATATTGGCATTCTGATTTCTGCTTGAAATATGATTCACAGCCTTATGATTATTTTGGGAGAAGAGGTAGAAAAGAGCCTGAAGCCCTTGCTGCTGCATCATTAAAGCGAGTCTATGTGGAAAACAGGCCATATCTGTTTGGCGGTTTCTGCCAGCATGATACAGTTGCTAATATCAATAAAAACTTGATGCTCGATGCAGAAAGCATAGTTTCTATGTCTGAGAAGTATATATACATGCGGAAAACATTCAGAAAGACATTACCATTTGGTAAGCAACTGTTTTATATTCTTTTGTTCTTTGTAAAGTTATTCTTAATTTCTGTTAATTTATATTTAGTCTAACAACTATTTGGTTGTAGAAGAGAATGTTAACAGTATGATACATGTTAACCCATCTTCTCCGCAATGTATTATTTTTTGCTCATTCATCTGAGAGGGGATGATTTAAATGGTAGGTATTTCAATGATGTGATCCTCTCGTCCTGTGTTCACATATAAGGTGATCATCTGATATTTTGCTTGCTGAATGTCACTCTCTCAGACTACAATAATTAAGAAACAAAAATGTTATAGGGCCATGGTTATCAACAACCTTCACTTTTTTCGCTTGAAAACATTACATACATTAAGACATAACTAACAACAAATCCCACCTTTTTTTATTGTCAAACCAATGAAGAGAGTGAATTATGAGAAAAATTAGGAGATGCATCTAATTGATAGTGATTTTGTTTTGACATTGTGATATTTATACCACTTGATATACAACTCTTTGGTGGTAAGTAGCATTTTATTTTTGTTATCATCAGTGGAGCGACACTTGAAAATATCAACTGGTATATGAGATCTATAAACAATCAGCAGCTTTGCACCTTTTCTTTTTTACCTTATTAGTATGACTATAGAGTGTTTTCATCATGTTCTCCTTCCACTTTCTCTTAAACTATTTTACTGAGATATTAGTAACCTGGATATGCAAAATCACAAATTTGTTTGATGGTCCATGACTTCATCATCAGTCTATACTTTTACTTTGCACTCACATTATGAGCAGGCTTACATTCTTGAGTAGAGTGATATCATGATCATTTGAGCCCCATTGAAGTTTACAAAATCTTAATCCTATTTTATAAACTTCAAAATGTCCTTCCTGACACATCTGCATGTGAAAAAACTCAAGCTAGTATTTACTTGTAGCGAGTATATAATGTATTTTTGACACTTTTTACTTCGAACAAAATGATCTTTATTTTATTTTTTAACCAATTTCGTTACATGAGATGAGACTATGGGAGTACAAGTTTCTCAAGATAAGATAAGTTGTCATTGCTTGGTACGCATGTTGTAGTAATTATAGTATAATTTATGGTCAACAACTAATGTTAATATAAAGGACTGTTATACAAATCACTGGTTATGCTCTATTGTTCCCTGATCAACCATTATGAGTTAAAAATCTGTTTAATAGTCAGTTGTATTAACTTCAAAAGGTGGTGTAGTGGTTCTAGCATTTTATGTTAATTTACAACAACATACCCAATCCCGCCGGAGCGGGTTATGGGCATTTTATGTTGATTTGGTTCATGTAAAAACATTAGTTGGAAAACAAAGAAGGTCAAATGTTTTCATAGTCCCCCAATACATGTTTAAGTGTTCGCAACTTCCTAACAGTGGCGAATCTAGGAATCCGCAACAGGGTGTGCACCAATTAATAGGTTAAAAAAATTTGACTTTCTCGGCTCGAATCGAGTCGGGCGAGATTTTTGCTGTTTTTTTTCTGTTTCCTTGTCTTTTCTTGCTTGGTTCGGATCATACTATAATTTTAAACCAAAATCTTTAGAAGTTTTTACGTTTCTTCGAAACTTCAAGTATACATTAAATACATAACAAAAAAAGCTAGTAAAACCAAAAATGAATTTAGCTACCCAATTATATTATTGTACCACATATATATATAGCATCTGTCAAAAGAAAAAAAATGAGAAAATGAAAAAAAATATGAGATATTTATGTTTACTGGACGATTATTTAAGTTTTGTAAGAATTATCTTCACAAGTGCAAATTATGAGCAAGGATTGAAGATTTTAACTTACTAGTGTATTTTTTATACTAGAAGTGCAAATATAGGATATATTGATGTTTAATAGACAATTATTTAAGTTTTGTAAGGATATCTTCACGCGTGCAAATTATGAGTAAAAATTGAAGCTTTGATCTCAATAGCGTATTTTTTTATACTAGATGTGCAAAAAGATATGAGATATTGTTGGTTAATAGATATTATTTAAGTTTTGTATGGATATATTCACGCGTGCAAATTATGAGCAAAGATTGTTGGTTTCATCTTACTAGCGTATTTTCTATACTATAAGTGCAAAAAGATGAGATATTAATGTTTAATATATGATTATTTAAGTTTTGTAAGAATATTTTCACGCGTGTAAATTATAAGCAAAGATTGAAGCTTTAAGCTTACTAGCGTATTTTTATATTAGAAGTGAAAAAATAAAAGATATTGATGTTTAATAAACGATTATTTAAGTTTTGTAAAAATATCTTCACGTGTGCAAATATGAGCAATGATTGAAGCTTTGATTTTATGAGCTTATTCTTTATACTGGAAGTGCAAAAATATGAGATATTCATGTTTAATAGACGGTTATTTAAGTTTTGTAATTATATCTTCATGCGTGCAAATTATGAGCGATGATTAAAGCTTTTATCTTACTAGCGTATTTTTTATATTAGAAGTGTAAAAATATGAGATAGTGATATCTAATCTACAATTATTTAAGTTTTGTAAGAATATTTTCACGCGTGAAAATTCTGATCAAAGATTGAAGCTTTCGTCTTACTAGCGTATTTTTTAGTACTATAAGTGCAAAACTCTGAGATATTGATGTTTAATAGACGATTATTTAAGTTTTCTATAGTATCTTCACGCGTTCAAAATATGAGCAAAGATTGAAGTTTTGATCTTACTAGCAGCGTATTGTTTTACAAGAAATGCAAAAATATGAGATATTCATATTCAGTAGACGATTATCTAAATTTTGTAAAAATATCTTCATGCGTGCAAATTTTGAGCAATGATTAAAACTTTCATCTTAAGAGCGTATTTTTTATACCATAACTGCAACAATTTGAGATATTGATGTTTAATAGACGATTATTTAAGTTTTCTATGAATATCTTCGCACGTGCAAATTTTGAGTAAGGATTTATCTTTGATCTTACTAGCGTGTTTTTTGATACTAGAAGTGCACAATATGAGATATTGATTATTAATAAACGATTATCTAAGTTTTGTATGGATATATTCACACATGAAAAATATTAGAAAAGATTGATATTTTGATCTTACTAGCGTATTTTTTATACTATAAGTGCAAAAATATGAGATACTGATGTTTAATAGACGATTATTTAAGTTTTTCATGAATATCTTCATGCGTGCAAATCATTAGTCAAGACTAAAGCTTTGATCTTACTAGCGGCTATACTAGAAGTGAAAAAATATAAGATATTATTGTTCGGTAGATGATTATTTAAGTTTTCTATGAATATCTTCGCACGTGCAAATTTTGAGTAAGGATTTAAGCTTTGATCTAACTAGAGTATTTTTTATACTGGAAGTGCAAAAATGTGAGATATTCATGTTTAATAGACGATTATTTAAGTTTTGTAAGAATATCTTTACGCGTGCAAATTATGAGCGATGATTAAAGCTTTGATCTTACTAGCGTATTTTTTATATTAGAAGTGCAAAAATATAAAATTATTCAAGTTTTGTAATAATATCTTCACGCGTGTAAATTTTGATCAAAGATTGAAGCATTGATCTTACTAGCGTATTTCTTAGTACTAGAAGTGCAAAAATATGAAATATTGATGTTTAATAGACGATTATTTATGTTTTCTTTGAATATCTTCATGGGTTCAAAATATGAGTAAAGATTGAAGCTTTGATCTTACTAGCGGCGTACTGTTTATATTAGAAGTGTAAAAATATAAGATATTCATGTTTAGTAGACGATTCTTTAAATTTGTAAGAATATCTTCACGCGTGCAAATTATGAGGAATGATTGAAGCTTTGATCTTACTAGCGTTTTTATACTATATTTGCAAAAAATATGAGATATTGATGTTTGATAGACGATCGAATAGACGATCATTTAAGTTTTGTAAAAATATCTTCGCGCGTGCAATTTTTGAGCAAGGATTGAAGCTTTGATCTAACTAGAGTATTTTTTATACTATACGTGCAAAAATATGAGATATTGATGTTTAATAGACGATTATTTAAGCTTTATAAAATTATCTTCACTCGTGCAAATTATGTGTAAGGATCAAAACTTTGATGTTAATAGACGATTATTTAAGTTTCGTAAGAATATCTTCACGCATGCAAATTATGAGAAAGGATTTTAGTTTTGATATCACTAGATTATTTATATACTAGAAGTTTAAAAATATGAGATATTGATGTTAATAGATGATTATCTAAGTTTTGTTACAAAATCTTCATGCGTGCAAATTATAGGCAAAGATTAAAGCTTTGACCTTGCTAGCATTTTTTACTAGAAGTACAAAACTATGAGATATTGATGTTTAATAAACGATCATTTAAGTTTTGTAAGAATATCTTCACGCGCGCAAATTATGAGTAAGATTGAAGCTTTGATCTTGCTAGCGTATTTTTTTGTACTAGAAGTGCAAAAATAGGAGATATTAATGTTTAATAGACGATTATTTAAGTTTTGTAAGAGTATCTTCACGCGTACAAATTATGATCAAATATTGAAGCTTTGATTTTACTAGGTTTTTTATACTAGATGTGCAAGAATATGAGATAGTCATGTTTAATAGAAGTTTATTTATGTTTTGTCAGAATATCTACACGCGTGCAAATTATGTTCAAGGATTGAATCTTTGATTTTACTAGCGTGTTTTTTACTGGAAGCGCAAAAATAGGAGATATTGATGTTTAATAGACAATTATTTAAGTTTTGTATGGATATCTTCACGCGTGCAAATTATGAACAAAAATTGTAGCACTGATCTTACTATCGTATTTTTTATACTAAAAGTGCAAAATTATGAGATATTGATGTTTAATAGAAATTATTTAAGTTTTGTATGGATATATTCACGCGTCCAAATTATGAGCAAAGATTGATGCTTTGATCTTTACCAGCGTATTGAGATATTGAGGTTACACCAACACTTACTTTACATGAAGACTTCAACTTTAGCCGAAAACATGAAGTCAATTTCAAGAGATGTTTGTCATTAAGTCCTGAACTAGACAGCCAATAGACGCGTAACATGAGCCACCCTCCACTACAGTGGCTCTAGTATCTTGTCGCTCATCTCTTTCAGTTTCGTTCTAACTTCTTTATCCTCCATCGGTCGTCGTATCCCACATGTACTATATATAATCTTCGGTGAGCCAGTGACTATGAGTTTGACCGTTTGGTCCTCATCATACATTTTCTTATAATCCAACTAATTCTTAATAGCCAAACCCAACTGCACTAGCATTTGAAATGCATTAAGCTGATGCTAAGCATATATAGGCCCTGCTGCAATGGGACACAAACCCTGAGATTGCTCTATGACAAAGTAATGTCACTTGTCAGCCCACCCGATCAAGTTTTTGACGTAATTATGAAAGCAATAAGGATAGTGAAAACAAGCTTTTGATTATTGGCCTTATGCCCTTATTATATTTTCTGTAACAAGTAACCCGATAACAGATAGCCCAACCCGATAACCTGCAACCCAATAGACCTGAACACCTGATAGACCCGATTCCTTGTACGGTGGGGTTGCGGGTTAGTTTTTATTTTTTTCAAAACCCGATAGACTCGACCCTATAAGCTACAAACCTGACTCGATAACCCGATTGACACTCATATATGTATTATCTCTTAAATATGGAAATGAAGCAGGTTATCTAGATCACTATATCCATATCTACCGCAAGCTAACTAATGCACTTTAGGCTCATTACAAATAAAGCTAGGGTTGTGGTTCTTTATTCAACAAATGGTCGATTAAAAAGGGAACAAAAGAGTCAACAATAAACACTTGTCTCAATACAAAAAGGAAATCATTGTTATAATTCGCATTGCTTACATTAAAAATCTACAAATATGCTCCAACAAACTGTTACCTATATCTGTATACAACTGTTAATGAAAATTGATATTTCAAAACTATTAAGAAACTAACCGCGCTTTCCTATGGGACCTGAAACGAGATGGGGGCGAAGGGGAATACTCCACTGGTAACGGAGGTAGCTCTAGATCACGAGATAGCATTGCCACTATTTCTTTCATTGAAGGCTGAAGTGCAGGGTTTTTTGCAGGCATAAAAGTGCCATTGTAATACAAACTAAAGCTTGTTCCTTGTCCATATCCTGAATAGAGTGATCTACAAGATCAATAAGTTTCCATGCACGAGCAAGATGACGGGCCCACGATAGAATCGCTCGTTGGAATTCCGACATTGGGGACCCACCAACTTGGAGTGGTCGTCGTCCAGCAATGACAACTAACAATAGAACCCCAAAGTT
The DNA here is from genome assembly GCA_026074375.1 of Tanacetum coccineum. Classification (NCBI taxonomy): domain Eukaryota; kingdom Viridiplantae; phylum Streptophyta; class Magnoliopsida; order Asterales; family Asteraceae; genus Tanacetum; species Tanacetum coccineum. Next base: position 10,111 of record BQNB010049163.1, on the reverse strand, counting down.
ACGATCATCACACTTTTCCAAAAGATCCCCACCACATGAATACTCACGAACAACATAACAAACAGTTCCCCTCATAGTTGGTGTGCTACTTATACCCCCACTTTTGGGTATATCACCACTCACAGAATCATGACTATTGTGTCGCCCCCGCCAAAGCTCACCACTAAATCCATCCAACCATCAATCAACACTACCTCTACTACCCCTGCTCGTGCTCCTACTCCTCTTCTTTCTATTATCGACATACATCTCATCATCTTTTTTCTACCAATTATTATTATTAAGATTATGAGTACTCGATTCTCTCCCTTGCTTCTTTTATTCTTCTTTTTCTTTCTTACAAGTTATTCACAATACTCTTCCTTCCACCGTTCCCTAGCCGACCATCTTTTTTGTTCATTCACATTCTTTTCCTCATCGAACGACATCCACCAATCCAACCGCTTTTACTCTTCTTCTTCTCTGATTCATGGACCGCACTAGACGAGGCATCAGCCGTAATCCACTCACTCTTGGGCCTCTGCTTAATCTCTCTCGCAATACACTCCATCATATAATCCTTCACTCTCCCAGAACATCCTGTTATCTTGCATCCACCATCAATCCTTCCCACACTCTTTTTCCTCCTCCCACCTCTCTTTACACTCCCACTCTCCACGCTCATCGCGTCAACATTTCCCTCAGACAGACAAACTCACTTCCCTCGCCCCCATCCGCCGCAACTGCGTAAACGCTTCAGGAGACGTTTTGGCAATAAGCACAGTAACGAAACTCTCTGGAGACTGATGAGGGACACCACTAAACTCCTCACACACTATTGTAGTAGTCAAGCTCAATCTCCTCAAAAATAGATCCATTATCCTCAACAACCATCTTCTTCCCTTCCTCAATCTTACTATAATTTGAATGAAATATATTTGTAACATACAATCCATCTTTCCATTTGTTGAAGAAACTAAATGTTACATATCCAAGATCAAGTCATTAGCCTTGTTCCCATAGCATGAACTGAAACCTAATGAAACTATTGTTGTCAACTAGTAAGTTACATATAATAGCTAGAAGAAAACATTGGAGGATAAAAGATATACCTGGAGGCCAAGTTTGTCAGATTGAGTGATGATATTGTATAGACTTTCGATATATGTAACGAGGCCAATATTCCAAGGCTCAAAAGCGTACGGCTATAGAAAAAACATGAAAGAACTGTTATTTCAAGTATATAACCAAGTGACCATATACCTGATGGACGACCACATTATGTTTTCATATGCCATCCGTTTCGTTGACTATGAATGCCTCAAGAGACATGTAACTCAGTGTACCCACCTGCACTCTAAGTTTCAAAACTACAGATAGCGAGAACGGAATGGTTGAAAAACAGGTCAAAAAAAGATTATTTCATTATGGTCAGGTGGACCCCGAAACACTATCTTGTTTTATTAATAATGTGTGTTAAAATGACACTACAACAAAATAAGGGTCTAGGGTCGACATTCTCGACCCTAAGTTACAAAGGGTGTCGACCCAAAGTGCTTAGGGTCGACAATTTCGACCCTAAGTTCTCGATCCAAATTTCTCGACCCAAAATTTTTTGGGTCGACATATTCTTTTGAATTTTGGGTCGACAGTGGGGACCACAATATTTCAACCAAATAAGTTGACTAATTTTAGGGTCGACAATGCCTTTGAAACTTTGGGTCGACATTGTCGACCCTAAACTTTTTTATTTATTAAAATCGTTTTAATATAGAAAACAAATTAATATTTAATTTTTTAGGGTCGACATTCCCCTTTTAATTTTGGGTCGACAATGTCGACCCTAAACTTGAAATTTATTAAATATACATAGTGGTATTCCACGTAGGTATTCCACCCACTTTAGGGTCGACATTGTCGACCCTAAGTGTGAGATTAGGGTCGACAATGTCGACCCTAAAGTGTGCCTGGGCAAAAAAAAATGGACGCATTTCCAGTTTTCCAGATTTTTTCCGGAAAAAATCTACATTTCAAAAATCCAGAATTCGGCAAATCCACAATACGATACAATAACAAATCACTAAACGTTACAATACCACAAATCCACAATACGATAAATTACCATTCAACAAAATCCACGCCACGATAAAATACTAAATCCATGTTTCACAAATGTAACAAGTCTAAAAGTTATTACACATAATAAGATACTACATAAAAATGCCTACTCCTCCTCCCAATAGTCATCACCCGATAGTTGCTCGCCCTCCTCCTCCTCCTCCTCCCTTGATGAGCACTCGTTATTGTTTTCACGGGCCAAATCTTAAGCCAATTGGTCACAGCTCCGCGAATCGTTCATATGGGGATTCGTAAGAAGGGTGTAGTGGGGACGTTGAGCTTGAGAATTAGAACTAAAGGGGATACAATGAGTAGAGTTGAGAACAGGATAATAGCAGTTGTTGAAGTTATTATTGGTGACGGGAATGGGAGGAAATGGGCCGGGGTAGGGAGGTTGGAGTGGTTGGAGTGGTTGTTATAGGGAAAGGGAGGTTGGAGTAAATGAGCCCAATTAGGGGTGAGTTGGGGCATAGTAGGACCGGGTGGGGGTACAAGACTAAAAGCAGGAGGGGTAAATGGACGAGCACTATTTGGTGAGTTGTAGTGCATAAAAAACTGACCTAGGGCTCCATAAATCGACTCAGTATTTTGGTACGCCACATTAGCCCGTTGGTCCGCCGCGTCAGCCTTTAACGAAGCCAAATAAGCCCGTGCCTGCGCCTCCTCAGCTTGCTTCCTGTACAACTCTTTCTCTTGCTCTTGTTGCCTGAGAATCTGAGTCATCTGATCCCGAGTCATAACATCTTCATATGCACGATTTGCGCGCCTGCGAGAAGTTGAGCCACCACCCGGTAACTTCCTGCCCATGCCCGACATATTCTGGCGGTTGTCACTCGGAACGACTTCATCCAAGATTTCTTGATCGGTCTTGAACGGGATGATGCCGGCTTTAATCATTTCTTGCATGGCCTTCATATCCAACTGTGAAAGAAAAAGAAAAAGAAAGAAAAAAAAGGTTAAAAACAAATAAAATAAGTTATTAAAGAATGTAACGAGTTAAATTACTTACGTATCTCTGCTTGTTTTGTTCGGTTTTAAATTCGCCAGTCTTCTTACTTGAGTGCCCCTTCCTCCACGTCTCAATGAGGTCCTCGTAATGCCCTTTCTCGACTTTCTATACAATATCAAATAAATTAATAACGAGCTATAAATAAACAATATAAACACCTTTAAAATATCACAAAAATTATAAAGAGTCTTACATATTCATTCGGATGGGACCACCAGTGAACCAACTCATTCCACTCATCTTGGGTTCGGTCTCCCCACACTCTCGGCGGTGGCGGATGATTCTCTGTGCCTCGTCTGCGAATCATGTGTTTGTATAATATCTCCTTGATGTTTGTTTATTTTTGCGCCAAAGTAGCCTCAGTTTAAGTTCCAGCCCAAGCCTTACCCTTTCCCCCACCGTATATACATTACTGCCAACCACCACTTTGTCCTGGTTATTGTACCATTCCGCGAGGTTGAAATAGCTCTACATATAAACATATGCATTTAAATAAACAAACAATTTAAACATAACACGCATATCTAAACGTCGATAACAATAAGATAGAAGTAAAATAAACAATTAATACCTCAAGTGTAGGGTAAATATGGGCTTTAAACGCCTCTGGAATTTCTTCCCGTTAGACGTTCAACGGATGAGTCGAGATGTTAGGGTTATACGTTAGAGGTTCAACGGAAGAGTCGATATGGTATGGTTGTACGTTAGACGTTCAACGGACGAGTCGAGATGTTATGGTTATACATTAGACGTTCAACGGATGAGTCGAGATGTTATGGTTATACATTAGACGTTCAACGGATGAGTCGAGATGTTATGGTTATACATTAGACGTTCAACGGAAGAGTCGATATGGTATGGTTGTACATTAGACGTTCAACGGACGAGTCAAGATGTTATGGTTATACATTAGACGTTCAACGGACGAGTCGAGATGTTATGGTTATACGTTAGACGTTCAACGGATGAGTCGATATGGTATGGTTATACATTAGACGTTCAACGGACGAGTCGATATGTTATGGTTATACGTTAGAGGTTCAACGGATGAGTCGATATGGTATGGTTGTACATTAGACGTTCAACGGACGAGTCGATATGATATGGTTGTACGTTAGACGTTCAACGGATGAGTCGATATGGTATGGTTGTACATTAGACGTTCAACGGATGAGTCGAGATGTTAGGGTTATACATTAGACGTTCAACGGACGAGTCGATATGTTATGGTTATACGTTAGACGTTCAACGGATGAGTCGATATGGTATGATTGTACATTAGACGTTCAACGGACGAGTCGATATGGTATGGTTATACATTAGACGTTCAACGGACGAGTCGATATGTTATGGTTATACGTTAGACGTTCAACGGATGAGTCGATATGGTATGATTGTACATTAGACGTTCAACGGACGAGTCGAGATGTTATGGTTATACGTTAGACGTTCAACGGATGAGTCGATATGGTATGGTTGTACATTAGACGTTCAACGGATGAGTCGAGATGTTAGGGTTATACGTTAGAGGTTCAACGGACGAGTCGAGATGTTATGGTTGTACGTTAGACGTTCAACGGACGAGTCGAGATGTTATGGTTATACGTTAGACGTTCAACGGATGAGTCGATATGGTATGGTTGTACATTAGACGTTCAACGGACGAGTCGATATGTTATGGTTATACGTTAGACGTTCAACGTATGAGTTAGGGTTACTCTTCTTTTCCTATGATCATCTACACCAAACCAAACCAACCTGACCTTTCTTTCTTTGCATTTACACACACCCCATATTAACATATTAGAGTTCAATATTAGAGCCATTATGGTATCCTTTAACCGCCAAAAACTCCCGCCAAAAACTCCCGCCAAATACTCCCGCCAAATACTCCCGCCAAATACTCCCGCCAAGCACTCTTCTTTACCATAAAAGCAGATAGTATCTTATCCTCCCAAGCACACACACTCTTATCCTCACAACCACCACCACATTCACCACCACCTCGATCAATTGCCACCAGATGGAGCGATATGATCAAACTTTTAAGTGCACGTGTGAAAGAGGAGATGTGGTGTTGCGAACATCACGCAAACCTTACAGTTATGGTAAACAATACTACGCATGTCCTTGTTCAAAGGTGAACTATCAAAACATAATTATTTATGTAATATAAAATAATTTGCTTGTCAAAATGACTTTTCTTATGATTTCCTTACTACGTAACAGCCAGGAACTCAAGATAGAGGATGTGGCTACTTTATGTGGATGGATGACCTCAGGCTCCATATAAGTTCTTCTTCTGGATCGTCAACACCTCTAAGTTCTTATCCGGGAACTTCAACACGTCCAAGTTATTCTCCGGGAACTTCCAGATCTGCACAGAATCTCGGAAAGGCAGAGTGCTCAAATTGTAAGTTCTTGGCTGAAAAGATAAAGACACTAGAGGCAAAGATAAAGATACTAGAGGGAGCACTAGAGATGGAAAGGCATCCCGAGAAACACACACTTGATTCAGCTGCAATACTTCACGAGCTCTATAATGAGATGGGAAAACTTAGTATGGAGTAGTTTTTCATTAAGATAAATCAATTTAGCATTTGGAATGTAATTCATATGCTTTAATGTTTGAGTGTTTATCGATTTCTAATGTAATTTGATGTTATAATAATAAACGTTAATCGATTAGGAATCATTCCGTGTATTTTGATTATTTATTGTGGTTTAACTACATTCAATTCAGTTAACTTTGAAGTAAATTTATCAAATTATCAAACTAATAAATGATAAAATAAATAAATAAAAATAACATTTCACACTTTTCTAGTAGTGTTTGTTAAAATATATAAAGGTATTTTAAAATAGATTTTTAAACTATAATTGGTAATTTATATCATTTCTGAATTTATAAAAAGTGTTTTAAATTTTTGTATAAAACCTTTATTCCACCTACAAACCTTTTTAAAACTGTTATAAATTGGTTTGTTTCGGCCGGGTCGGTCCGGTTCCTCGTTTCGTATATAATTATTATATAAAATGATTTTTTATAAAATATATAATCATTATATAAAATATCATTTCTGAATTTATAAAAAGTATTTTAAATTTTTGTAATTTTTTTAAATGAAATTTAGGGTCGACATTGTCGACCCTAAAATCTTTTATAAATTTTTTTATATATTTATATATAATTTTAAATGCATTTTATATATTAAAAAGGTAAAAACTCATGTAAAAAATTTATGGTCGACATATCTATGCAGTTTTGGGTCAACATTGTCGACCCTAAGTTTTTTCAAATAAACCCTTTATTCAAAACATTAAGGTCGACATTGTTGACCCTAAATTTTTTTTAAAATTATTTTACATACTTGTATATACTTTTAAATGCATTTTATATATTAAAAAAAGCATAAAGTGATTGAAAAATATTAGGGTCGACAATGTCGACCCTAAATTTTGACCCAAAAGATTTTTGTTGACTAACCAAAAAAGTTGAATAAATGTGGTCCCCATGACGAAATTAGGGTCGACATTGCCGACCCTAATTTTTTCTCTACCCAAAACTACAATTTTGTTATAGTGCTAAGAAGCTAAGCATTGGCACCCCTCCTACACTTATGCTTGACCATACTGCGACCGATGAATCTCCATGCTCTCCCATGATATATGCCTTTAGCATGCAAATGAAAACGTGTCTAGTTAATATTTATATCTAAAATTGGTCATATATGTTTGGATAGATATCTTCTAAAGTTCATATTCTCTCACAAACATGACAGTGAAGCCTGCTGAATAATGTTAAGTATTGACATTAGATAGATATAACAAATATTCAAATGATGAGTTTTTGAGAAATGGGGATCTAAAACTGGAAATGAAGGTTCGATGGTTTTTGGAGTGGTTGTTGCTCAGGTTGCCTGCTACAATACTTATTTCTTTCATAATTAACAAAATTTTAAGTTTATTGGCATAAATTTGTATTGAATCGAAATGTGAAAGAGGAGACAAAACTCAAGGATCAAAATTAGATGTGTCTAAAAATAAAGGAGGAAGAATAATATGCTGGAGAAATAGACCCTATATAATGAGTTCTATTGGGTGTGCGCACGTGCAAACAAACCAAACATGTCGCCGTTTTTTATCAATTGAAACAACATATATATCAACAAAATAAAACCACCATAATCACGAATTTTTACCACATAAGGAAATCTCCACATGCTTCTAAAACAAAAAAAGACAATGTACATGTGGTTTTATCCCTTACAAAAACGATTTTTTAAAGTTTTTAGTAATGAGGCAATGTTTGGACTTTTTTTAATTAAATATTTTGAGAAAAAATAATAATATTTATTTTTTACTTAATGAGGAAGATGTATTTTTTTGAAAATTTAAAATTCCCACTTGACGTTTTGATTTTTATGTAAAGATTGTTAAATATTTTCTCTGCCTACAAATTGAAAATTGAATTTTGCGACAGTCCGTTAATTTATTAATCACAAATATGAGTTTAGGACATGTAATTTAGATGGCACATTGAAAATGTGTGGATTTTGTTAATTCTGCAAGTTCCAACATGTCTATGGAGATTTTGGGAGATTTAAAATTGATCTATGACAAGATATCGGTATTTAATGTCAAGTCGAACCATCTGGGTTATTTCGGCAATGAGTAATTGTAATTTATTCATGTTTGACTTAAGAACCAGTCACACAACTATATTTTGATATACGTATATTTTTTCTGACCTAATACTAATCCATTGTTTTCATATAATTTTGATAATACTCTAAAACTAAATATAAAATATGTGTACATATAATTGCAAAATTAATACTAAAATAAAATTTAATATCCAAGCCCGTGTGTTTTATCGTAAAGAGTTGGAATGCCAAATTGATTTTATCGTAAGTAGTCAAGTTAAGGTATATAGATAGAGATCTTAAAACCTTTTTTTTTCGTATGAATATTTAGCTTACAACTTTTTGGCCATGGGTATAGATCTTAAGCCTTATGTTGACATCAAAACATATGTAAATAAAACAGCCTTTGTTATTTTTTAAGGTTTTTTTAAAAAGGTTTTAATTAGTCACTTTTCACTATTCATTATTCAAGGTCCCCAAACGAATTTATCTTTTTTAATGATGAAAAAAGACGAAATATATTACTTTCATCCAAATGAAACTGTACAAACAAACTGCAAAACTAAGATTCGGACATGCCCAAGATCTTGCCAATGCAGCATAAACAAATAAGAGAACATACATTTTAATGAATACTAAACTGAATACTATAACATAAATCATCATCAGTATACTTCCACTGCGAAACTACCACTTTTTCACCATTACACACTACTTTTGATCTTATAATAGAGCAAGCTACATCCTCACACTTTCAGGAACATAGCAGAAATAAATGGAGGCATTATTATAAGAATTTGCTCCATACATCATATTGGAAACACCATTTGTTTCTTGACTTACATATGCTTCCACTAAATTTGTGAGTGGCCTAAACTCCTTTGGGCAAATGGTATGCAAGAAGTTTAGGGTTTGAATAATCCCAGTTGTTTTTGATTAGGAATGTATATTTGATATTCTTTTTTTTTAGTTTCCGAGCAAATTACAAGATCACCACTTGAGATTCGATTTATCGTTCTTTGAATTCATTTCTTTATGTATGTCCTTTAATCCTCAAGATCAGTCATCACAACGAACTATATTATGGTTCAACGAGAAGTTTTTTTGCTTTTGTTATTTCACCTAAACTCATTATGTAGGGAGTGTTGGTTTTCATCATTATAGATCCTCAAAAACAAGGGCAAAAAGAAATAATGTTTTAATCCTAACCACTCATTATTTATCATTCACTTTCCAACCTTTTTTCTTAAAACTTAAATATCTAGCAAACGATAAATCGTTAAACAAAAAAAAATACACCATCGCGACGAGTATTTTTTATCTTTCTATAGAGGGGCACTTATATATACTTTCGACGAACTTTTTTTGATTTTTTTTTCAATACGTATAGAAAAAATCTCTTGGATTTTTTGAAATCACATGAGATAGTGATACTATCTCATGTGATTTTTGTTCAGACTGTGATTGAAAAAAAAATGGGAAAAAAGTTCTTCGAATTATGCAACGAGTAATTTTTATCTTTCTCATAGATGCACTTCTATATACTTTCGACGAACTATTTTTTCGATTTTTTTTTTTTCAATCACGTCTGAAGAATCACTCATGAGATTTGTTATCACCAAATCAAATGTGATTTCTATGAAATCACATGAGATTGTGATACAAATCTCATGTGATTTTTTCAGACGTGATTTTTTCAGATGTGATTTTTCGACGAACTCTTTTTTCGAATTATTTTTTTTCAATCACGTCTTAAAAAATCACATGAGATTTGAATCACAAATCACATGTGATTTTGTGAAATCACATGAGATTGTGATACAAATCTCATGTGATTTTTTCAGACGTGATTGAAAAAAAATAATTCGAAAAAAGAGTTCGTCGAAAAATCACATCTGAAAAAATCACGTCTGAAAAAATCACATGAGATTTGTATCATAATCACATGTGATTTTATGAAATCACAAGAGATTTTTCCAAACGTGGCTGAGAAAAAAATCGAAAAAAAAGTTCGTCGAAAGTATATAGAAGTGCCCCTCTATAGAAAGATAATTTAATTCTCGTCGCGATGGTATGTTTCGTTTTGCGTAACGATTAACGGTTTGTGAGATATTTAATTTTTAAAAAATAGGGTGAAAGTGGGTTTTTAATTAAATTAAAATAAGAATTAATATAAACCATTAGATGAAAATAAAATGGATGGATAAGATGAAGCGGTTTGTTCTTTTTTTTGACCATGTTCCTTATGGAACTTTTCTCTAGGGTATTGATCACAAAATCCGAAAACCAAACTGAACGGAACAATTTTTTTAAGTAAAGCAAATTGTTACTAGGGTGTTTTAAAAATCAATGGTACATA
>BQNB010049162.1:23547-42178 GCA_026074375.1 Tanacetum coccineum | reverse complement strand
TCATCACAGCCATCGAATTTGTCTTTGAAAAGTCTAGGATTGCCAACTTGGATGTGGGGTTTAGTGGAGTGGAGGTGAAGGGTTGATTCATGGTGTAATTGGAGTTGCAGGGTAATAGGGGAAAGATGAACCCGTGACTAACAATGAGATTTTAAGCTTGGGTGGGAAAGTCTGTTTTTGGGTATCAGGGGTGAAGATTTGGGGGATGTACAAGTTAGGCCCCTCAACCATATAAGTGATGTTGCACCCTTAGTCCTTATGGTGTAAAGTAATTTAGGGGTTGGCAAAAACAGCCCCTCAAAGTTATGTGTGCTTTTATACCGTGAGTCCTTTGTGGTATGAAACTTTGCTGATTTGGCAGAAACAGTCCTTCCAAGATATATGTGACCTTGCAAGACAGGTCCTTGTGATGTATAACTTTAAGGGCTTGGCAGATTTGGCCCTTGAAGTTATAAATACCATTTTTGCACTTTTACTTTGTCGGGGTTGACTTTGGCTTTGACTTTTTCTTCTTTTCACGCTTTTTTCATTCTCATGCTTGGTTTTATCGTTTTTAGCTTTGTTTTTGTCCTTTTCTTGAATATCTATTTCCTGCACAATACAAATGCAAAACATACAAATACAATGTATTTTTGGTATGTTTTTAGTCATTTAAGTCCGTTTTTAATGGAAAATAGTATGTGTAATTAAGCACATACCATAAATCCATATAATAAGTGCATTTCTCTCTTATGGTTAATGTGCCTGAATGTCATAATATAGATATGCAATTTTCATAATTATGTGTTGCCTTTCGCATATCTGTTTTAAAACTATAAAATTTGATAGCCTTAGATTATATTTTAATATCACATTGCATGTGGTGCCTCTGCTTTTTTTTTGTATCTAATAAATTTCCTACGTCTTTGAAATCTCTCTCAGAGAAGAAAAAATTTCTAGCCAAGATAGCAGTTCATAGCCGTGGAGGTTGTGGATTATCCGATGATTTTCCCGCCTAAGACTAGCAAAAGCAAGAACCTTTGCGCTTCGCGTAATATGATGGCATGTTCTCAGTGTAAATATAGTTACATCAGTTGATACATTTTTACTACATACATTGCAAATATTAGATAATATTGTGAGACTGGTGGTGGTAAGTCATGTATTTTTTTATGTGTGAATGTACTCTTATAGCTAAAAAAATACCAACTTATTGTAATCCTAATATATTTTTTACAGGCTTTGGACTTGATAAATAAATTCCTGCCTAAAAAGGATAAAGGGTAGGACAAGGAGAAGACTAGAATAGCAAAGCTAAACTGGTTGCAGGTACAAAAAATCAATATACCCTTCTAAGACAAGGAATGCAAAATTAGTACAATACTATATATAGCTTGATATTTTTTTAGCAAAAATGATATACAAAGTTTAAGCATTTAAGTTACCCATTTAACTATTATGATTTGTTCTTGATTGACCAGGTATAATACAAAAACCATGTGGCAGAAATGAAAGCAACCAAAGCTGGAATGCCTGGTGGCGGATATCTAACTCTTGATTATGTAATTGGGTTCATCATTTTAGTGCTACTTACTTGGGGCGAATATAAACAATCTGATGAAAAAAAGACTCACTATAAGTATCTTGGTTTAATTTTATGCAGATACATTTATATAACTTTCATTTACAGAGTGGTCTGAAAAAAATATAAATATACATCAATCTTAAATGCAAGTTATCTTCTCCATTGTTATGCAATGTAAAGGGTGTTCTAAATATTAGCTTTTGATTGGTTAAATGTGTTAATTATCATTTACTGGGGTGTTTGGGACTACTTTGTGATAGCCGATTTAAGTATATACACCTAGAACTAGAGTTACAATAGTCTATGTTCGTATAAAAGTGAAAAAAGGTATGTAGTTCATAGGGAGATTGAAGGTGAATTGAGGGATGAAGCAAATGTTGCTGACGCTTGCAAAGGTGTAGTTTCGTTTGACTCTGCATGTTTGAAAAGCGGGGTAGATCCAATGGTGAACAGAAGTATAAATACAGATCAATATTGTTCAATACCAAGGATGCGAAAAAGCCATATTTCATAAGAAAACTGTTGATTTGACATGTGAAGGCAGAAAGAATTCTCAGCCATTGCAAAAACTAATGGTTAGTGAAGTAGTTGAGTTTGGTTTATGTTTTTCTCCATACAACTTGATTATAGCTCTAGATGTTAATAAGTCTGTTGCTTCTTACAAGCTGGTTTGACTTGCCCGGGCTGGATAGGTGCTGACGTTTGTCATCTCAACTTGCACAAGACATTTTGCATTCCACACGGTGGAGGTGGTTCGAGAATGGGTCAAATTGGTGTAAACACTTAGCACCATACCTGCCTTCACACCCTGTGGTAAGGACCAAAATCCAAAGCTCAACATTCTAAATTATTGCCAGTCTATGTATATATATCGAGTATCTGACCAATAAATTTCATACAAGTAGAATTGAAATGTTGCAAAGAATGGGCATTGTGATAATCTATTAGTTTAATGGTAATGTGCCAACTTTCTATTTTAATTGTGCATCTTGATTTGAAGGTGGCGACATGAGGCATACCGTTACCGTGCATCAGATTGATCAGAAAGAATTTTGTAGAGTGGAATTACTAATGTCCTTTTTAGCTAAACATTACTACACGTTATGTGTCTCATCAAACACTTTTCTATAGATGTGTTGCTGTTTATATGTTACCTTCTTTTACTTTCTTGATCTTTCTTATGGTAACTTCTCTCTTTATTAATAATCAAGTTTTGAATGCAAAACTATTTGTCACAACAGAACAATGCAATTATGGTTTTATAGGTCTCGAATATTAGGATTGGAAAATGTCGTTTAAGGGAGATTTATTAAAGTAGAGTGCATCAATTCATATGTCAGTTCTCATCCCAGCTGGATTTGATAATATTTTGAACATTGAAACAACAAATGAGAATGCAACAGATGCCATATAAATAGATTGGTTCATATGCTGGAAGAAATTTAGAGAATTTAAAGATGAGAAACCAGATTCTTGCTAATGAATTTGGCCCAATCTCAACATTCATCGATGAGCTGGCCACAACTTCATTGAGGAAAATTCAAACGATAAAGACTTTTGAACCCAACACCTCTTGGTTGGTGTGCACCACACAAAAAAACTTTTCGGCTAAGGTATACTGTTACCCAGAAAAAAAACTACATGATATCATTAGACATGGTCACTCAAACGGTTCTCTTTTTTGATAAAATTTTGTGTCCCTATTTTAATAATTACAAGTGTTCTAAAAATATACCAAATTGTGCATCAGTTTATAGCATGCCAGGACTCAGATTGTGTTCTTAGGAAAAAATGGTATTTATGACAAAAAAATCTTTCATTGTTTATATAAATCAACTTTTAGTTTTGCATATACAATTAATTTTTCACCTGTGTATGGCATTATTTCAACTTCATTGATGCTTGGATGTATGCATCCTTTTAAGGTTAGACCACTTTGGCACCACATGTGTGTGATAACTTCATATAGATTTCCTTTATTAATATACAAACTTTTAATGTTATTGTAGACCCTAAATATGATAATCCCTCCTTTACATGGTGATGGGTCAAAATGAATAAAAAGCTTTTTGCAGTAAAAATGAGTAGTCATCAGGACTCACGAGACAACTTTCAAAAACCTTTTTATCCATCATTTGAAACCTGTTCAATGTTGCTACTATTTTTAAAAAAATAAGTTAATAACTCTGGTTCAATAGGATAAGAAACACAAGGCTTGCTCTAAGATTCTCTTAAATAATAGGTTAAATGTGTAAAGCTATCCAAAGTGTATTATCAATCTATAGTATTTTAAAGATCTTTTTGAGTTTATTGATGAGCACCTTTTCTTCTCTGGACAATTCCTTCTGTATAAACGAAGAGTAAAAACAAGTTAATACTTTAATAGTTTATCTTGGGTACGGAGCACAATGGAATCTAATGAAAGGGAAAAGTTTAGATTACCAGATAAAGTTCCTTTAGTACATCGAGTGAATTCCTTGAGATGTGACTACAGAGTCCTTCCTTCTTGAAATCCTTCTTAAACTCAAAATTACTTCCGTCGATCTGGAAAATGTAAACATGATCCGTGGACTTAGAAAAATGCATAAACTACAATGAGTTTTTAGGGGCGGTGTTTGGGACTGATTGGGAGTAAATGTTATAGAGTGATAATAAAAGGTTGATATGATACAAGATAAAGGTTCATACCTTAATAGACACCTGCAATGGAAAGTTCATGTTTGTCTGCTCGGCATATCTGCTACTAAGTGTAAATATATCCCTTCTTTACAAACGTAGTGCCTTACATGACTATGTACAATGATTATACTAAAGTATATTTCAAAAAACAACTACTTTCAAAAAAATAAAAACAATAATCAGAATTCATACCCGTCCACATGACTATGTACAATGACTGGACTACAATATATTTTTAAAAAAATAATTACTTTAAAAAAATGAAAGCAATAATCTGAATTCATACCCGCCCATCGGGCGGGTTTTGAAACTAGTATATATATACATATATACATCAGATTATATATATATATTTTATATTCGTATTGATTCACTCAAATGTGCCGAAACGACACAGAATAGATCAATCGAACCTAATAATATATATAACACAACTGTATAATTTTATATACATATTATGAGTACTGCATCATGTACCTAATTATATACATAACATGGCTATGACATCGTAAATCCTAATCAAAATATAATGCAAACGTCAAAATAGTAAGTTCATTAATACTTTTATCCAAAATTATGTAGTTGAAAAATATAATTTTTCAAAACGCATACACTCGATTAACTATCTATATGTCGTTTCGACTTCCATATATAGAGTCTTTGACATTTATCCGCATGGTGTGAAGAACTAAAAGGATGAATATTGCAATTTTCTCACAGATGACTAGTAAGGGTTGGACTCAGGTAGCACGGTTTTATTGAGAATTGCCTTATTTTAATTATGAATGGAAATTTTGATTTCGTTGAGGTGAGGGTAATTCTTGGTATTCAGGCCGTATGCCCTATATTTGAGCCGGTGATGATTTTTCCTTGAATCACCAATTTTCCTAGATGGGTGATAATGAGGCGAGTCCCTTTGCATAAACTCGAGCTCAGATTCACATTTCGTAGGAGCATCACATGTATGTTTTTTAACTTTAGGGCATGAGGTGGCATGTCATGAGAGTTTAGAGAATTCAAGAACTCTGTTAGGTATAATTGTTCTTGATAAGAGTATGAGTTGATGACTTGCATATTTCATCTGAACTCTTGTAAATCACATATTCACGTTGTTGCTTATGAAACTTGTATTCATTGACCTCATGTGCATCATCATTTAGAGTAAAATTTGGAATAGTGTTTGGGACTTTTGCCATATGAATATTGCTACTATTTGTTAGGGTTTGGAGAATGCAATCAAAAGAGTCTTATTTATAGAATCGAATGATGGTGGATGAAGCGTTTATGTATTTATTTGAAGGCAAATGAAAAGAGAAAAAAATTAAATGATGGAGACTTAAAAAGAACTCATCTTGTAACCCCATGATTGTTCTGCATTATTTTTTGTTATAATCTCATCAATCTTGTAACTCTATGATGTTTTGTATTCGCTAGAACTCTTCATCTTCACGTGGATGGTTATTTGAGTTTTGGTATTAATTCATGCCCATCTTGAATACTCCATAATAAATGAACAAACTCAATCTTATAATAAAATAGATAGATGAAGTGAATATTGCTCGAAAGAATGGTAATAAGAAAAGTTAAATATGTAAAATGAGTTGTTTATATAAATACATTAAGCATATTTAGCCTTTACTTTTAAAAATGTAACATTATAACTTTACTAAAAAGTTAGAAATCAGGAAAAGCGCCTAAAATTTATGCATTTAATGCAAACCCGATGCAAACCCGGGTCAACCGCCTGAACCCGTCGACGCTCCGCCAGAAATTTGAACCCGCCGGAAGTTTGAACCTGTATGGAATCTGACTCTTCAACATTCTACGTGCCCCTATAATCTAGAACAACACAAACCCCCTTCCACCGCCCCATTATTTTACCAACCGCACACACCAAACCCATATCAACAACCCTTCCTTCTCTAAGTTTCATTATCTTCACCTAATCCTCCCACCCCTACCCCACAATCAATAAACGAAAAATAAAGATGAAGATCTTGAATATTTTCATTACATGTAAGTGATTGATTCAAATTTTGGCTTTTTTATTTCTAAACTTTTATGCAATTAAGATGATTTCATGATGTGGGTATTAATTTGTTTTTGTGAATAAAAATTGACAGAAGTATAAAGAGGATGACTGAAGTATAATGATATCTTTGCTTATGGTTTGCGTTAGATGAACATGAAATTTAGGTTGTTTTTCGATTGGTTTGTTTGGAATCGATTTTTGGTTTAAGATGAGTTTTGTTTGTTGTTGTTGTTGATATTTTTATGTAGGAGGAGGAGGAGGAATGGGGATTTGGGTTACTATAAAACATGTCTTTCTCATTAAGCCATCGACAAGATTTTGATTTTAGGGGTTTGTCTTTGTAAGATTTTTTTTTGAATTTAAGTATGTGTTTGTTGTGGCTATGCAGAAACAGTGTTGTGTCTATGCAGAAAAAAGGTTGTGCCGGTTTAAAATGGAGATAAAAGGTATTACAACTTTTAGCTCTAATTTGGTTTTGAGAGTTTAGATTTGTGTACTTTGTAAGAGAAGTTGAATTAGTTTTGTGGCATCTATTTGTAAACTAATGGCAGATTGGTGGTCTTACGTCTAAGCCAACACTTGAGCCGATGTCTACGGAGCATTTAGTTTCTCATTTGGTAACATTTGTAACCTATTTATATCTTGCTAAATTAAAAGATTATGTTTTCCGATTGCTAAGTTAGTGCATTCTCATATTCTCAGTTTACCTAAGTCTAAAGTGAAAGACACTCGGATTGACATGGCAATTTATACTTCAGTTGTAAATGTAGAAATGATTGAACCTGTTTTTGTAAACTATCATTTTTTGCATCAGATTTTGGTTTTTTTTATCACAAAAGAGTATGCTTGATTGTAGAATTTTATACTAAATATATAATATATGATAAAATATAAAATATATATAAGTCTAAAAATCAACATGATCAATAATACCGAGAAGTAGTATAGAATGTTCCCGGGTCGTTTATCCCCAACGAGGCTGGACTGGAAAATCGATACAGTCGGAAGATAGGATGATTTGAAAGAGAAACAGATTTAGAGACGTGTGGAAAGCTAACTTAACCAATACTAAACTAAACACGATTAAGACAAACCTAAAAAATATTAAATTAATTGGCAATGAACAACCGAGATGCAACGAATCCGAACAAAAGGCAAAAACCTAAAATCTTCAAAATTAACCTTACGAAGAAATTTTCACTTCTAAACTACTCTAGGGAACAAATAACGAAGAATGAAAAAGACTAGACCGAAAACGGAGGTCGTTTGACCCAAAAACGAGTCAAGACAAAAAACCGCACCCGGACCCGTTCTTTAAAAAGCAAAAAGTTGCAAAAATGACCCTACGAAAATTTTTATATTTTTCCTACAAACTATATGACTAAATAAAATTTTCTAAAAAAGAAAAATATTTTTTTGATAATTTTTGTATTTTTTATGAATTATTTAAACTTTTAACTAAATTAAATTATAAAAAATACTAAACGACTTTGAAAAATTCTGAAAATTTTACTAAAAATACTTTACCCTATAACTAACCTACGAAAAATAAGAAACAAAAAATTGGCTTATTAAATAAGCACAAAATAAAGCTTATAACAGCTTATGGCTTACAAAGCCAAAACGTCCTTAAATACCAAAGCCCTTGGGACCTATGACAAAAAGTCCCAAGGCTCTCTAGCGGTAATGTGTTTATAAAGAAAGGTGTACGAGGGTTGAGACCCGGGTTCGAGTCTTGCTCACCCGGGTAACCCCTTGTCTCCTTTCTTTTTTTTTTGGAAAAACTTTGTAAAGCAAAGTTGTTAAGCTCGTGGGGCTTAACAACTTTCTCAACTACAACTTTTTCTGAAAAGCTATAAATAAGCTTAAAAACAGCTTTTAAAACGACAGAATGCTTAAAATGAGCTTAAGGCTAAAAATTTGCTAAGTCTTTTTGGCTTGTAACGAAAAACTAAGACATTGGACAATACTAAGCTAAAAAGGGGGGCTTAATCCTAAACTAAATAAGCACAAAAAGCTAAATACTACAACTAATAACAGAAAGCTTTAACCTTAGACAGAAACCTAAACTGAGCTTAAAAGGCTACCATGCGTGAGTCCTTGCTGTTTACCAAAATAAGCCAAAGAAAAAGGAAACTAAGCAACACATGCTTATCAAACAAACACAATTAGCTACTAGGGCAATCAAATAAGCTCATAAAATAAGCTGCAATAAGCCCAGAATGAAAACAGCTAACCCTAAACTAAGCCAAAGTAAAAGCATTAAGGGCAACTTCCTAGCTTAAAAATAAGCACTCTAAAAACGTCTTAAGTCGAAATTCGAAGCTTATCTAGAGGTAATGGGCTCTTAAGATAAGCCAAAAGTTAGGGCTTATGTTCACTAGAAAGCTAGAAAAGGAAGCTTAAAAACCACCCCTTTGCACCAGGGGAAATTAATGCTAAATCAAGGGCTTATTTGACAGCTTTTTAAAAGCTGTCAAATAAGCTCAAAACAAAAAATAAGTTAAAACAGCTTAAGTACTCTAGCAAATGGATTTGTGCACAAATTTTGAGCTTCTACAACACATTTAAACCTGCTGAATTTAGGGGAGTGAAAAGGGCTTTTAGTTTTTAAAAACTTTGACACGTAAAAACTTTGGTGGTTTGACTTACCAAGTCAAATGACCAAAGGGACTTGACAGCTTGTTTTAACACACTAAAGGCACTCCTTTCTTGAAGCTTTTTTAGACACCACAGTTTGAAGGGCGACTTAGAAAAACTTTGAAAAACAATTTCAAAACTTAAAAACTTTTAAAAACAGACTTAGATGAGCTTAATACTTAAGCTCAATCTAAGTTTGTGACCACAACCCATTCAAAAACATTTTTGACCCGTTTTTATGTCTAACCCAATCACTCCCTTAATTTTGAAAAGTGATTTTAAAACCTATAAAGACTAAGTTTGACTGAAATTTTAAAAGGACTAATACTACTTAAGCACTATTAGACAATAAAAAGGGAAAAAGCAAAGCAAACTTAAGCTCAAACTTAAAGTACTAGGAAGCAAACTTAAGCTCAAATAAACATCAATAAGCACAAAGAACATAAATATGCTAATAAGCTATTTCCTTTCTCCAAGTAACTTTTAAGCAAATTAAAAAGGAATTATACCTTTAAAAATCCTTAGCTCAAAAAAGGATCACACACACACACACACACACACACACCTCTAAATTATTCCTACCCAAAAGCTTATAAATAAGCTAAGACTAAGCAAAACCAATAAGCCATCCAATTCTGCTTATTCATCCATACTTTAACCAAACAGTAACCTTGCCTTTCCTTATTTTGTTGATTAATAGTTTAAAAACAGTTTGAAAGAAGTATTTATAGCTTATATGACTTATAATCTCTTAAGGATATTAAACAACCAATGAAAACTAAAAATTCACTTCTCATATAAACGTAAAAGAAACATACAATAAAGGTTTTTTAAAACTGAAAGGAAATTACACACTAAGACTTTTTTAAACACTAAAAAAACTACATAAAAACTACTCTTAGCCTCAAGGGCTTTACAATGCTTATATAGAAGAAAAACGAGCTAGGGTCTTGCTTCTTGGTCCCTTTTGTCTTCTTGCAAGCTGTGCTTGTTTGTAGACACAAAAAGAGAGTGTGTTTGTTGTGAGAGTGTGAACACAAGTAATTCCTGCCCACTATTTTGCCTGTGAACCCAAACCTGTGATCCCGAACCCCTTGATCTATGTGGTGGATTTATGGATGCCAACATGGCAAACCTCTTTTAGGTGGAAAATAGTGAAGGAGGGGGAAGTGAATAGCCATGGTGGTGGTGATAGTTTACAAGTAAAAACGGGTTTACTAACCCGTAGAGATGTGTTGGGGGAAAAAATGGGCGGGAAAATTTGTTTGGGGGAGACAGAGTGAAAGTTTGGGGTTTTGACAGCTTTGGTCCTCCAAAGTGATAATGGGTGTTGCACCCATGGTCCTTGTGTTTTAAACAGGTTTGGGGACTTGGCAATATAACCCCCCAAGGGTTATATTTGCAATGCATCACAAGTCCTATGGTAGTTTATAAGAATGGGACCTTCTTGGCAGTTTCGGCCCCTGGTATCTCTTTGGCATCTTGGCAGTTTGGGCCTTCTCATCATTTTCTCTTTTCTCTTTAATATAAGTTTAGGGATTTACAAGTTTAGTCCCCCCTAAACTTACTTTTCTTGGACTTTGGTTCGGGGTTGACTGGGTTGGTACTTTTCTACCCTTTGGGCCTTTGGACTTTGACTTTGTCTTTTTTCCTGCTTTTCCATTCCGAGTTCGGTTTTGTCGTTTTGGCTTCGTTTTTCGTCTTTTTCTTAGTTATCCGTTCTTGCACAATACAATTAGCAAAACAAGCATATATTTGGGATTTTAAGTCCGTTTTTGGTTATTTAAGCTCGTTTTTAAAGGTAAAAGGTATGTGTAATTAAACACATACCAAAATCCCCCATACTAAGGTATTGCCGTGTCCTCACGCAATGCTATGAAGTAAGCATTAACGAAAACTAAGAATCTCAATCTCCCATCCCCCCTTAACTAATTGCCATTAAAAGTAGCTAAGTGTTCGCAAGGGGACTAAAGAATAATAGCTTCGACAAGTCCCGTTTTTCAGCCATAACACTAACTATCCCTATTAGTTTTTATTTTCCTTGTCTTGTTCTTGACTCTGTTTGACTTCCTTTATTTAACAACGTTGGGATCATAAGATATGAGAAACCCCTTAGAATAATCTACGGATATCCTGACGATAAATTCATCGTCCCCGATTTTTTCACTAGTTTCAAACCAAGCAAATTAAACAGATCATTTGTCAATATAAGTTCTAAATGCTAAGCACATCATACTTTGACTTGTAACTTTTTTAACTCCCAACATGGATATATGATTTAAACTTGTGTGTTACCAGTTCAAACTCAACCATAGTCAACTTATTTCCTAGTCCCAATTCCCGGGATGAATCATGGACCAAAGCACAAACTTATTTAGGACCTTGTAAACTTGATTTTTTGAAGAGCAGATTTTAACTGTAGAACTTTTTGGTCAACATCTTCATCATTATTATCATAATTTCTTAAAGCTAGGAATGCGTTGCCAGTATTTTGAACACCTACCTAGGCCTCGCTCCCTATAGGATAACACAAAACCAATCGACCGGTGTTCTTAGTTGAATACCCACCCCGTTACTAAGCGTATGAGAAATCACATCAACTCCTCTTCCTAAAATGGCTTTAGGAGAAGTGTCCTTAGTTTGAAACCCTTCACTTCTAGAACCTCGCTTCCTGGTTGAGAATCACAACAACAGATCCGAAAAAACCGAAATCCCTAGATAGCTAAAGATGTCTTAGTTTGAACCCACCCCTCGTAGTTAGCGAGTGGGAATATCATGACACATCTTTTACTTGTTCCATATAAGCACACACACACCACACACACACATCATTGGCAAAATTCAATATTCATGCATTTTTTCATTCAAATTCATTCATGCTTCTTTGGATTTTAAACTTTCAAATTACTAAGACAAAAAAATCTCGCTTGTAAAGAATCAGCGTTACAAATTGAAGCTTTTTCTAAAAACATTGATTGACTTAGTTAGAATTGAATTGAGCACGTATGAATAGGTGGATTAGAAGCTAATGGGAGAAAAACCACAAGGTTCTCATATAATTTTAAGAAGAATCTTGCCAGCACATAAACTTATATTTAACATATCTACATTCTTGTTCTCCCTTATTAAAATTCGAAGCAATCGAATTCGGTAAAGCTTAGAACCTACAAGCGGTAAGTTTTGATGAACTACTAGGGCCCAGCACGCCAATCGAGTCCATAAAATTCTCATTCTACCCATTGGGAAAGTCAAAACTGTGACAAAACACTTATTTTATTTTTGAAAATTTTTTAAAATTTTTTTCAAATTTGTTTGGTATTGTGCAAAAATTTTGGTGTAAAAACGGGATTTGCGTGATAACAACGACTGAGGCAAAAAACAAATCGATGGGGGGGAGATACCCCCCCATACCTAGAACTACACATCGTCCTCTGATGTTTCCCAAAGGGGTTCCTAAGACGCAAACTAAGGCCGTTAATAGTGTGCCAAAAGATAAAACGTTAGTCGAATTAGATTGGATACAGGATTCCCAAAATGAAATTAGGATGTGAAACTCATGTGGAAACTGCGAGCACGAGAGTCTTCACAATTCGGGAAATCCTAGACATACAACACCAAAGCAACCAAACCATTGACAAAACCCGGGTTAATGGACAAAACCATATGGAAAATCAAGCCTCCTCACCCAAAAAACCTTATTTATTACTACCACTGATAAAGCATAGGGTGGCCAGCCCACGTAGAGCGCTTGTTTTAAAAGGTCGCTATGATTGACCCCGTCCCCCGAATTTATGGATCCATGGGGACGTCTGAGATCCGGACAACCGCGGATTGGTATGGTCCCCTCCAAAATAGTGTTTTATACGATGGCCATTCACTTTAAAGTTGGACCCGGAGTTTTGAGATAACTCGACGGTGCCATAAGGAAATACTTGAACAATGGTGAATGTCCGAACCAATGGATTTCAATTTGCCCCGAGAAAATCGGTCAGTCTAAGTTGAAGAAGGAGAACACGATCAACCAACGGTAGAACACGCCGTTTTTTAATCTTAGCATCATGGATCCTCTTATGTTTCTCTTTAAGCTTAAAAGAGTATTTTCGTAGGCTTGATCACTGAAGTTCATTTTATTTATTTCAGTTGAACTTTCCTGTGATCACCCCGCAGTTTCTTGAACACAAAATTTTATGCTTGAGGCCCAGTAGGCTTTGTGCTCTAACTTATCGTAGATGACATGCCTTTCCATACACAATCTATAACGGAGTGCACCCGCTGGGTGTTTTTGTAAGCAGTGCGGGAAGGCCCATAAGCATCAGCTAGTTTGTCCGAACCGAGAGGCAGCGATTTCTCCCACGGTTCTCTCAAGAAACGCTTTAAACCATCACCATTTGACATCTCAAAACTTTGCCCACTGTTGTGGGTATTACGCGGTGGAGAGAACGATGAGTGACTCCATACTAAGCATGACTATAGTAAACTGGTCATGCAAAAGTGTATTCCGCGATCACTTATGATAGCCGGGGCACCAAAATCGAGAAAAGAGAGTTTTTAAAAATTTGGCAAAACAACTCCGGGCATCATTGGTGGGTAGCGCTTTTGCTTTACCATTTTTGACAAGTAGTCCAACAGCCACAGTATGTAGTTTGTTCCCTCTTGACGACGGAACGACCCCAATAAAATCAATGCCCCAGATGTCAAAGATTTCGCAAACGTGGATAGTTTTGTGGCATCTCATCACGTTGCGTAATTTTCCTTACTTTGACAAAGTCACAACGTGACAAAGTCATAGGCATACTTGTGATGGTGGGCCTATATAATCCAAATTGCAAGACCTTTCTTGTTGTGTAATTGGCACCATAGTGTCCCCCAGTAGGTCCACTATGGCAAGCTTTGAGAATGTCTAAGGCTTCTTGCCCAGAAACACAATGTCTTATCACCTGATCAGCACATATCTTAAACAGGAAGGGATCATCCCAGAAATAATGTTTGACATCCTTAAGAATTTTATTTTTTTGGTTTGGGATGTCATCTCTTGATAACGAATGTCCCCCGCATGGTATTTGCAAAGTCAGCAAACCATGGGGTACTTTGATCTTAAAGCAACAGAACCAAGAGTTTTGAGAGGAAATGCTTCATTGTTTCTTTGTTCTCGAGTTTTGTCTAGATGAGGGTTTCAAGTCTGAGACAGATGATCGTGGCAGATTTGCAGCTCCTTTTTTGTCTCGAATTTCATATCAAATTCTTGAGCAATAGGATCCACCGCCTGAGTCTTGCCTTACATCCTTTTTGGCAAAAAAGATACTTGATGGCAGAATGGTCCAAAAAGTTATACACTATGCTTTCTTGACATAACAAGATATGATCGAATTCTCAAAGCATACACTACGGCAAGTAATTCCTTTTTCGGTAGTATGTAGGAGTTTGGAGTCTCGTTCATAGTCTTGCCTAGCATAGTGTATAGGTTGAAATTGCTTGTTTTTTTCTCTGCCCGAGGACGGCCCTAATTAGCGAAGTCACTACATCGCACATCAGTTCAAAGGGCAAGTCCCTGTCAGAGCAATAAGATCGGAGCCTCAGTCAAATTTTATTTTAGTGTATTAAAGGGATTCATACAACCTTCAGAGAAGCAAAATGAGTCTCTTTTTTCAAACAAATGAGTCAATAAGACGGGCAATTTTTGAGAAGAACCTCTGAATGCATCGGCGGTAAAAACCGCGTGCCCAAGGAAAATCCCGGACAAGAACCTTTGATAGTAGATCGGAATGAGGAGTTTTAGCTATTGCACTCGAACCTTAGCTCTATCAACCTCGAGTCCCGACTTAGAAATTTTGTGTCCGAGAACAATGCCTTCCTTCACCATAAAATGGCTCTTCTCCTAGTTTAAAGACAAATTTGTGTCTTCACACCGCTTCAACATCTTTTCCAAATGGGATAGGCACGTAGAGAAAGAGTCCCCGAAGACCGAAAAGTCATCCATAAATACTTCCATCGTTTTTTCAATCAATATCTGGAAGAGTCCATCATACATCGTTGGAATACCTCGGAGCATTGCATAGCCCAAAAGGCATTGCACGATAGGGCGAAAGTTCATATGGGGCAAGTACAGGTTTGTCTTTTCTTTTATCTTTTGGGGCAATGGGATTCTGAAAAATAACTCCGAGAAGCCATGCGAGGAAACAATAGTAAATTGGTTCCCTGCTAGCTTTCCGACATTTGGGTCCAAGAAGGGCAATGGAAGTGTCCTTTTCGGGTGGCTTTCATTAAGCCGTTCCTGTAATCAATACATACTCTCCATCCCGTGACCAATCGAGTAGAATTAGTTCATTCTCATCATTTGTGATGACGGGTTATCCTCCTTTCTTAGTACACAGTGTACGGCTTACCCAAGGGCTGTCAAGGTGGGGGTAAATCAATCCGGCGTCCAAGAGTTTTTCAACCTCCTTCTTGATAACGTCGTGGATTTTTGGGTTTACCCTTCTTTGACTTTGCACAGATGGTTCGTAGTCCTCTTCCATTAGAATTTTGTGAGTACAAAATTTTGGGTTAACACCCTTTATATCGGAGAGGGTTTCCAAGCGCGATCGATGATAAAATAAAAATATATAAGTAAATGATAAAAATAAAAATATATATAAGTCGAAAAATCAACAATATCATGAATACCAGAAAGTAGTATAAATGTCCCGGGTCGTTTATCCCCAACGAGGCTGGACATGGAGAAATCGATACAGTCGGAAGATTGGATTTTGAATGAGAAAAATGATTTGGCGGAGTGTGGTAAGCTATATTAAACATTAAAAAACTAAAACGTTAATAAAAACCTCAAAATTATGAAATTACCAAAAACGAGAAGCACGAATCCCGAACAAAAGGGCAAAAACCTAAAATCTTCAATATTTCACCTTACAGAAAATTTTCACTTCTAAACTACTCTAGGGAACCAAAATAACAAAGAATGAAAAAGCTAGACCGAAAACGGAGGTCGTTGAACCCAAAAAACGAGTCAAACAAAAAAAAAAAACGCGCACCCGGACCCGTTCTTTAAAAAGCAAAAGGGGGGGGGAAAAGTACAACAAAAATTTATATTTTCCTACACCATAATAAGACTAGAATAAAATTTTCTAAAAAAGAAAAATATTTTTTTGATATTTTTTTGTATTTTTTTAATGAATTATTTAAAGCTTTTAACTAAATAAATGATAAAAAATTACTAAAAACCGACTTTGAAAATTCTGAAATTTTACTAAAAATACTTTCCCTATAACTAACCTACGAAAAATAAGAAACAAAAAATTGGCTTATTAATAAGCCCGAAAATAAGCTATAACAGCTTATGGCTTACAAAGCCAAAAACGTCCTTAAATACCAAAGCCCTTGGGACTATGACAGAAAAGTCCCAAGGGCGCAGCGGTATGTGTGTTATAAAGAAAGGTGTACGAGGGTTGAGACCCGGTTCGATCTTGCTACACCCGGTAACCCCTTGTCCTCCTTTCTTTTTTTTTGGAAAAACCGGATGTAAAGCAAGAGGGTTGATAAGCGTCGGATGGGGCTTAACAACTTTCTCAACTACAACTTTTTCTGAAAAGCTATAAATAAGCTTTAAAACAGCTTTTAAAACGACAGAATGCTTAAAATGAGCTTAAGGCTAAAAATTTGCTAAGTCTTTTTGGCTTTTGTGGACAAATAAGCTAAGACTTGGACAACTAAGCTAAAAGGGGGGCTTAATCCTAAACTAAATAAGCACTAAAAGGCTAAATACTAAAACTAAATAAGCTAGAAGAGCTTAACTTAGACAGAAACTAAAACTGAGCTTAAAGAGGCTAACATGCTTGAGTCTTGGGCTGTTTACCAAAATAAGCCAAAGAAAAAGGAAACTAAGCAAACACAGCTTATCAAACAAACACAATAAGCTACTAGGAATCAAATAAGCTCATAAAATAAGCTCAATAAGCCAGAATGAAAACAAGCTATCCCTAAACTAAGCCTAAGTAAAAGCAGTTAAGGGGCAACTTCTAGCTTAAAAATAAGCTATCTAAAAAGCTTCTTAAGGTCTGAAATTTAGAAGGCTTATCTAAGAGCTTATGGGCTCTTAAGATAAGCCAAAAGTTAGGGCTTATGTTCACTAGAAAGCTAGAAAAGGAAGCTTAAAAACCACCCCTTTGCACCAGGGGAATTTAATGCTAAATCAAGGGCTTATTTGACAGCTTTTTAAAAGCTGTCAAATAAGCTCAAAACAAAAAATAAGTTAAAACAACTTAAGTACTCTAGCAAATGGATTTGTGCACAAATTTTGAGCTTCTACAACACATTTAAACCTGCTGAATTTAGGGGAGTGAAAAGGGCTTTTAGTTTTTAAAAACTTTGACACTTAAAAACTTTGGTGGTTTGACTTACCAAGTCAAATGACCAAAGGGACTTGACAGCTTGTTTTAACACACTAAAGGCACTCCTTTCTTGAAGCTTTTTTAGACACCACAGTTTGAAGGGTGACTTAGAAAAACTTTGAAAAACAATTTCAAAACTTAAAAACTTTTAAAAACAGACTTAGATGAGCTTAATACTTAAGCTCAATCTAAGTTTGTGACCACAACCCATTCAAAAACATTTTTGACCCGTTTTTATGTCTAACCCAATCACTCCCTTAATTTTGAAAAGTGATTTTAAAACCTATAAAGACTAAGTTTGACTGAAATTTTAAAAGGACTAATACTACTTAAGCACTATTAGACAATAAAAAGGGAAAAAGCAAAGCAAACTTAAGCTCAAACTTAAAGTACTAGGAAGCAAACTTAAGCTCAAATAAACATCAATAAGCACAAAGAACAGTAATAAGCTAATAAGCTATTTCTCCAGTAACTTTTAAGCAAAATTAAAAGGAATTATACCTTTAATCCTTTGCTCAAAAAGGATTTTTGGAGACCTAATAAGCTCTAAATTCCTACCCAAAGCTTATAAATAAGCTAAGACTAAGCAAAACCAATAAGCCATCCAATTCTGCTTATTCATCCATACTTTAACCAAACAGTAACCTTGCCTTTTCTTGATTTTTTGATTAATAGTTTTAAAAACAGTTTGAAAGAAGTATTTATAGCTTATATAACTTATAATCTCTTAAAGATGTTAAACAAACAATAAAACATAAAATTCACTTCTCATTAATCTTAAAAGAAACAGTACATAAAAGTTTTTAAAACTGAAAAAGAAATTACACACTAAGACTTTTTTAAACACTAAAAAGAACTACATAAAAACTACTCTCAGCCTCAAGGGCTTTACAATGCTTTTATAGAAGAAAAACGAGCTAGGGTCTTGCTTCTTGGTCCCTTTGTCTTCTTGCAAGCTGTGCTTGTTTGTAGACACAAAAAGAGAGTGTGTTTGTTGTGAGAGTGTGAACACAAGTAATCCTGGCCCTCTATTTTGCCTTGGTACCCAAACCTTTGATCCGAACCCTTGATCAAATGTGGGGGGAATTTGGATTGCCAACATGGCAAAGCCTCTTTTTAGGTGGGAAAGATAGTGGAGAGGAGGGGGAGGTTTATCCATGGTGGAATTGAAGGTTTACAGGGTAAAAACGGGGTGGTTAACCCGTGAGTTTTGTTGGGGGGAAAAAAGGGCGGGAAAACTGGTTATAAAAAAAAAGAGTTATGGGTGACAGGGAAAGGTTTGTGGGTTTGGCAACTTTGGTCCTCCAAAGTTATAGAGAGTGTTGCAAGGTT
>BQNB010049162.1:0-22878 GCA_026074375.1 Tanacetum coccineum | reverse complement strand
TTTTTTTAATCTCTAAGGCTTGTTTTTTTACGTTACTCGAAGTGGTTAAGTCCTAATAGCACGAGTCTTAAGTAGAACAAATATATAATGGTAAATCATTGGTTCAGTAACAATGTTTGAGGACCTGAGTTCCTGAGCACTCACAAAATAAGATTTTATAGATTTTTAACAATTGCCTTTAAATGCTCCACTGCCTAATACTTTGTAATTAGGATTATTGTTTTTCTTTTTACAAGATTTAGCATAATTGACACTTTTTTTATAGTTGAGTTGTGCCTTCTTAGACTGAATCTTTAGATTATTTTACAATGACAAAAATGTATACCTTGATGGGTAGTATATAATAGTAGCAACTAATTTAACTTTCATATAAACAATATTTTGGTGGTATGCCAGCTAGCTATGCTAAAAAAAGAATTGCAAGAAGGATAACTGACCTCTTTATTTGCAGCTCGCAATCGTGTAACTGTGACTTAAAATTAACCTTTCTATCAAGTCATATATACCATGTTCACTTTTAAATGTTTGGTTGTACAGCTCAAGATACGATAGAGAAGAAGGGCAGCCAATTTAGAGAAAACAGGTATGTTATAAGCTCCAGAGTGTTTGATGAGGTGTCATTTTATACACTTTGTAAAAACATGTAATCTTATGATCAATCCAAGAACAAGAGAGAGATGTGGGTTGTGATGTTAGAGAGAAAGAATGGATGGAATGGATGATGTTTATTAGATGGAATGTAACAAATGGAACAACCAACCCCTCTCCAAGGCTAGGAGAGGGCTTATATACTACATGAATGATGGCTAGAAAGGCTCGGTATCTTGGGTATATGGTCAAATGTCTTACCGGTCGAAGGAAGATTTCAGGAACAAAAGGTTGGAATTCGCTGGTGAGCTGCTTGAACGAGAACTAAAAGTTCATCACTTCTTTTACTTTGTTGTATTGTTTCTATTTTGTGAATATAGGAATTTGATTCTTCATTTTGATTGTGTACATATGCTTTTGTAATATTTCATTTTAGTTTTGTCAAGCGAAATTCCTCTTGACCTAAAGGCTTTTAGCCTCGCGCTCCGCAGCGAAGCGTGGGCTAAAAACCTTGTTTTATTCTATATGTTAAAGATGTACAACGCTTTAATTCACACAAGCACGAACGTTTAATTATGGGAAATGATTCATTTGTATACTCAAAATGTTTGTGTCTTGTCATTTATATTTTAACATCATTTAGTGGAATGTGCAAATCAAGACACAAAATGTTAAAAGTATAAATGTCATGACTCATTATTTTGAGTGTGTAAATAAATTAATGAATTGTGCAAATCACTTCCTTATTTAAAGTCTTTCGTTGGAGCATGTGAACATCTACCAAGTTTATTCATAAGGGAAATGATTTGTGCACCAATTTTTTTAACCATACACCATTAATCGTGCATACCAGTGTTGTACTGTGTGCATTACCGGTGTCTTTAGTGGTGTATGGCTAAAAAAATGATGCACAAATCACTTCTCATTTCATAATCTATATATTAAAATCATAATCATCCCACCATTATTAGCATCATTTAGAACTTGTACTTAGATTATAATTAAAGTCATAATCATCCCACGATTATTACCATCATTTAAAACTTGTACTTAGATTATTGAATATGATGAAATAAGTTTTTCTATTTTATGTGGAATCTTTAGTCCTCAAATTAATTCAGCAGTATACTATTTTGGCGTTGCTCGCATTACCAGATACAACTTGATTTTAATACTTCTTTAGTTTCAAATTAATAGTTCGCATTTCTTTTTTGAAATATCTAATTTAATTGTTCATTATTAAAATAAATAATGTAGTTTGATCAAGTTTACTATGTTACTCTTATTTGAAATTATTATTACAAACATTAAAGAAATTTTAATTAATTAGCTAAACGTAAAACTGTCATTTTGCTAAAAAGTAAGAAACATAAAACATTAATAAATACATTTTTCTTAAACTACGTATTTTTTGTCAAAAAACAATAATTTTAAGCCGGAAGAAGTAATAACTAGTTCAATTTATGTTAACTCAAACAATTTTAAACAAATATTATTCATCCCGTTCGTTTTGAAACCTTTGGCAAATAATAATCCGTTAAATGCTATTATGGCGTAACGCGTATTTTTGTGTGTGAAAGAATATCGATATTTAAGTCATTCAATATAAACAAATATGTGGAATATATATATTCTGAGGCCAAAGGGAGTAGCAATTCTTAACTCACCATCCACCTTAACGTCACCTCAACTTTCTTTTTTTCCTCTCACTTCCACTCACCCACACTCATCATTCACCTGTTTTGGTAATTCACTCACACTCACCATTCATCTATTTTTTATATACGTTTATTTATAAACTAAAAACGTAAATATCAACGTAAACATACGAAATTAAAAAGAATGTAAGACGTACTAAATTAAAAACTTTTATTCATACATTAAACACAATACATAGATAACTAAAAACTTTAAACGTACGAAATTAAAAACAATACATAGATAAATGAAAACTTAAACGTAAAATAACTAAAACATGATTCGAACCATTACATTGTTCTGTAATGGTTAATCATTTCTTCCTTGTCAGCAATGAATCGTAGTAATTCGGTCCTAACTGCCACCAAGTTGTTTGAGTTTGTCATATCGGCAAAGCTCTCCATTTCTAAAGCACTGAAACCATAACAATTCCGGAGCACGGCTACGCAATTGCTCGAGGTACCGATTCAACTCATGCAAAAAATTGTTAGTCAGTTCGACATCAGCTACAAGTTCTTGACGTAGTCGCCTAATGTCAGTTCGTCTCACATCGTTTGGTTCAGTAGCCATAGTGAGTGTTGTGTGAAAAATGAGAAGTTTGGTGAGTATGTTGGGGAAGTTGTGTTTAAAAAATGATGAACTCACCCGGTGAGCTCACGCCCACTCCGGGTAGTCTGAAAGATAATGAATGATGAACAAGGAGTCACCAAGATATTTTTTATTGTTACTAAGACTCACCGGAGTGGGAGTGGATTACTCCCGTAAGTGCCCAACTCACGGGCGACTTGCCAAAATGCCAAAAAGTCACGCATGACATATGAGAAAAACAAGCACGAATGGTGACTTACTCACCATCGGTGAGTTTAAATTTTGTGGGCCCCCTAGTAACCGTTGCATATTTTAAAAAAAATTACACAACCCCTTTTTACTTATAAATACTCACAACTTCACCATTTTTTAAACACAACTTTCCCATTTTATATACATACTCTTCAAACTTTACTTCTCATTTTTAGTTACAAAAAATGTCTCAACAAAACACTCCCCAAAATACCAAACGTCAACAACGAAAAACCATCCGAAGAACTCCCCCGACACCCGATGGCACGTTTATGCTCGGAAACCCATCACCGAACCAACAAATGAACTTATTACGGCCACAATTATACTATTTTAACTAACCTTACCCAAATCAACCATACCGAAACCCGGCACCGGAAACATACCAAAACCCATATGTTTTTAGCAAGTACTCACAAACAAACGCGTTTAGCGAGTTCTTGTCAGAACCAAATGCGTTCCCATTCAATAACCGTAACTACGTCTCACAAACCCAAATGGGTGGTTCGTCATTACACCACATACGGAACAACCCATGTCTCCCATTCATTCATTTCAAACCAAAGATATGTACTCACCTCAATATTCATCTTTTCAACACACCGCTTCTTTTATCACACCAACACACCGCGAGGACTCTCCCGTTGAAGTAGCGGCCCCACCATCGAAGTCGAAGCCGACTAGAGGACACTAAAAGAGGACGACTCAAATTGAGGATGCACCACGACACACTGCATGGACAAATGAGAAAGAAATTGCGTTGTGTAAAGGTTGGATTCACGTATCCGAAAATAGCAAAAAAGGTAACGCAAGGAAGGACGTTGGATTTTGGACTGAGGTTTTACAGTACTTTGAGAGCAAAACAAAGGCACCCATTCGTCGAGTGTACGATATGATAAACGGGAAATGGAAGACGGTTCGCCTGAACGTGGCTTGGTTTTGTGGAACGTACGCTAACGTCATGCGTAGGGCGCAGGAGAGTGAAGCCGGAGACGAAGATTACTACAATAGGGCACTTCTTGACTACGAAGCAGAACACGGAATGCAGTTTACACTTCTTCATTGTTGGGAGGTTTTAAAAGGTAGTCCGAAATTGATGAAAACTGAAGTTTCAAAGTTTTTCTCAAATCCCTAAGCTAGCAAGAGATACAAGACATCTGGGTCTAGTTCATTCAACACATAGTCTGGAGATGCTAGTATTAATATGAATGTTGATGTTGGCGACGACGAGGAAGATGAGGTGGAGGAACTTCGACGACCAATGGGCAGGGACAAAGCGAAAGGTTTGAAGAAGAAAGAGTTGAGATCATCAGGATCGTCATCAAGTACGAATGACGAAGCATTGGCTAGGTTGATGGTCTCTGAGCTGGCTATGCACAACGAACGTGCCATTGGAATAAAGAAAGAATAACGCTTAGCCTTTTTGGAGATCAAAATGAGGGAGGTGGAATGTCGTGAACGAGAGTTGGCAATGCAGGAATATAGACAACGTCAAGAAGACATAAGGTTCTATATGCAGCCATATGATCACTTGACTGGGGATGCACTGACTCATATGGAAGCACTAAGGGCGGAGATCAAGGCGAAGTGGAATTTGCCATATTAGTTTACGTTTTTTATTTAGTACATTTAAGTTTTTATTTATCTATGTATCGTTTTTAAATTCGTACGTTTAAGTTTTTAGTTATCTATGTATTTTTTTTAATGTGTGAATAAAAGTTTTTAATTTAGTACGTCTTACGTTTTTATTATTTTCGTACGTTTACGTTTACGTTGATATTTACGTTTTTAGTTTATGAATAAAAGTATTTAAATAAAAAAAATAAGTGAATGGTGAGTGTGAGTGAGTTACCAAAATAAGTGAATGGTGAGTGTGAGTGAGCGAAAGTAAGAAGAGAGGGAAAGTTAAGGTGACGATGAAGTGGTTGATGAGTTACCCAGATAGCCTAAACAAAAGAATTGGATTTTGTAAGATTAGTGGGCAACAAACTTCATACACATATAAACTTATAATCATTCACTACCTCTATTTTCTGCTATCATTGTATCAAAACGAGTTGGAATACCCGTGCTCCGCTGCGGGATGTTTTCTTACGGAAGTACTCAAATACATATTTCATATATTATGTCGTCAAACTGTCTGTTACATATTTTCAGCCTAATCGGCTAACAAAATTCAAGCATGAGTTATGCCTGCACCTCAGTTATTGTACCATACCAGTAATTGCAAATCTTATTGTATCATCATCAGTATCCTGTAAATATAAACCTGCATGATGAAGTTAAAACATCTTGTTAGCAAAGAGCAATCGGCGAAAAGGAAGAACACATAAAATAAAACGGGTTGAAAGACTAATTAGACACATAAAAGCAAATAGTTTATTTACAGATCTAAGATTTTAACATACCATCATCATTTGAGGCAACTCTAACTGATGTAAATACACTAAAAGTCTAAAGCCATGCAATTTAATTGGACAAAGACAGTTTACCTTTTGGTAGCTTAGGAGAAAAGCAAGTAACGATCCCCGTTCCAGACACTGCATTTTCTATGTCGGGGTGCATCCACAGTGATTCTCATGCTGCTATGAGCTTTTGCACGAAGCTCCTTGGTCAATTGGTATACCCAGGAACATGGTTGAACCACCACTGAGCTCTTTTGGCCTGCAATTTCACAAACTGAATGAAGATAAAGTTAACAAAATTACAAAAAGCATGACTTCAGACATAGAATGCAAGTAAAAGAAGTGGGTATCGGTGTTAGAATAAGTTACATAATTACCATGAATACATGAAAAGTTTAGCCCTATATGCTCTCGTTTGAATCCTGAACAATCAAATAATTACCTGATTTGCAGCTTGGCCTTTTTGTCTCAAATGCTTCCTGGCTGGATCTAACAGGCTTTAAGCCGAAACCCAGGAAACTGGCAGCCACCATTTCTCTTCATTCCTCGGAGGCTTCCTAAAAGATAAAAAACCATATTAGGATACATCAACGGTCCTTTTTTGGTTCTTTTGTGACTGTAAAAAGAAGACATGCCTCGTTTACATTAATAACAACTTTAAGGGGTGTTTGTTTAGGCTTATGGCTTATTTGGTTTTTGGCTTATATTTCATAAGCTCTTTTAGTGGCTTATTTTGAACCTTTCCGGCTTATACACAAAATAAAAAAGTTTTATAAATTTTTTGAAAAAAGTGTTGGTCAATCAACATCTGAGACTATATTTCTTAATAACTTTGTATTGCAATTTCAATAGAAGGATCTACGGTAATTTTACTCAAAAAATATGAGCCCCATTCTCTTATTCCCATACCCGCAAAACAAAATCTACTTAATCATAAGTTTTCCTGCGATATTATTTTGCGTACAGCCTATATAGTTTCTTGTTCTTTTGCACGTCAATTAAATTAATGAAAACGGAAAAAATAAGCCTTACCTGCAGGTGGATTTAAGCTGCTCTATGAACCGCTTAAACTTATAAGATTCCTCATATTCTCGAAACTGAAAACATAAATAGAATTATACTGCTCCACCGCCACACGAATGGTGTTGGCAATTGCCTCTTTTTGCTCTCTCCCTTTCTTATTTGTCTTCGACTATGTCACTGAATTTAACCAATACAAAATTACATTCCAGAATCAACCAATAACAAAATCCAAAACTTCAAAAGACTAAAATAGATAAAATTAAAGCACTTAAGCAGTTTGGTGTAATTAGATACAACAAAGTTCTGTTTTTTTATTATTTTATGATATAATAAATCATTTTCAATAGGCACGTCAAGGACCCAAATTTTAAGGTATAAAAGATGAATCTAGCTGATGCTACCTTTGAAGCAAAAAAAACTGCCATGTCCACTTGTGTTGTACCAATAGAACAATTCCACCGTTTCCATTTTCAAAAACTTTTACCGAATAAAAATCAGCTAACCTTCATTGGTTAGCATACTTCCCAATCTGACCATTTTGCAACTTGCTTCGTCTTAGCTAACGTGTTTCTCCTTCAATAGACATCGAAGGAATATAGCGATTAGTAATAAAAAGATAATGCTTCAACTCTTCACCTATAAATACGAGAAAGAAAGAAATAAGATTTCACCAACTGTTACCTTTTAGTGGTCCTCGATAATGTGACCCGATGAAGCAGGATTGTGTCTTTATTGGTTGATTTCTTAATAATGGTTGTAGAAATGGGAAATGCGAAAGTAGCACGGGTTCAATGGGGCAAGTTGTTTTTTCTAAGTCAAACACCAAACGGGTCAAAATGGGTCGCTGAATATTTAGGACATGTCACCATTGAACTCACCTGATTAATTACTTGGTGTTCTTCCCAACCGCCATCAGCTTATTTTCTGGGAAGAACACCAAGTAATCAACCGCCACAACCCCATAAGCCCAAATAAGCTGGGAGAATAAGCCAAACCAAACACCTCCTAAGAAAACAACAAAACAAATCAAGCAATCAATATGAGGCTCAGACTTATTAGTAACCAAAAAAATTAGACGCGTCCGCCATGGCTGCAAACTTAATAGTTTGCCCCGCCAAGACGCGGATGTCTACGGCTTTAGTCCAGCCTATTCAAAATCATCATAACCTCTTATTGCCAACACTTGAGCTGGCATGAAAGCAACAACGTCTCATGCGATACAGAGAGATTGACAGCATAATATTGCAACCAACACACCAATCAAATGGCCAACAACGCCAAACACAACATGCACCCAATCAAGTAAAACATGTGGGCAGAAACAACAAATCAGCACACCCATAAAACAAACCACCCACCTAAGCTAACCAGCGCCACCTACTAAGCATCAACGCCACATACCATGAACGGCGGCGACGAAGACACCGTCGGCATCGAAGAGAGATGTGGGGTCCAGATAACAGATTTGAGCATGTTGTGGTATACCTATTGATCTGAGTATGTAATGTGGTGTTATAGCTTTTGGAATCGACACGTACACACCACGTGGAAACACATATACGCAATGAAATGAGAGACACAAATAAAGTGAATCGGGTATAAACCTTATACAAACAAAGAAACCCGCTCGGGTCAAAGTCCGGGTCAGCAAAACACAAACAAATTGAGCTGGAGCGGGTCAAAGTCTGAATTTTTAATATTAAATTTTCAAAAAGTCCCAATGATTGTATATAGAGCATTGTTTTATTAAACGTTATAAATTAATCCGTTATGGCTGCAGAATGACTAACTTGCCCCGCCAAGATACAGACAATCTCAACGATTACCCCGCCATGGCTGCAAGGTTAGAAACCTGCCCCGCCAAAAAGAGACTAAACTTGAATCCATATAAATACACAATCATAATTGTAAGTTTGATACAAACCATCCCCACCAAAATAAGTTGGGAAAATAAGCCAATCCAAATACCTCATGTCTTATAATTAAGCCATAAGCTTAACAAAACAACCCTATAAGCTCAACAAACCAACCTCATAAACCCAAAATAAGATGGGAAAATAAGCCAATCCAAACAGCCCCTAAGGTAATCCCATAAACCCATAAGATTAAGAAAAAGACACAAACTTAACATATTATCGTTAGAGACCAATGTCACCTACCGATCATGAACGCTGCACCACCTTGACTGGTGGCAACGAGACCTGTCAGCGGTTATCGACGAGAGAATGTGGGGTTTCTGGGTAAAAGATTCATGAGAATGTGGTACGTAATTTGTGGCAATGAAATGAGATAAACAAATAAAGTGGATCGGGTATAAAGCTTACACAAAGAAAGAAATTCGATCGAATTAAAGTCCGGGCTAGCAAAACACAAACAAATCGATTTCGAGCGGGTCAAAGTCCAGGTCAGCAAAACACAAACGAATCAAGGCGCCTACATTCAATTTTGCATAGCCCTACGCAGACAAACTGCAACAATCCGAAAAAACATGGAAAGGACACATCCCCCCAAATAACTGCTTTACACAATACACGTATGGATCGGGAAGGAACGTGTCAAACCGTATGAGGCTCAAATCCATCGATATGGGAACCACACGACACACTGTCCGTGGCTGCAATCACAGTCTACCTATGTTTGCCTCGCCAAGACAGATATCTGTGAATCATGGCTCACAAAAACACAACAGTAGAAAATCATCGTCATCTCCTATTGTTTATATCATAGTCTCCATAGAAAACATTCACAATAATTGCTAAAATTAAGACCACGCTAGTTCTTTTGGACCAAGCATTAAATTTCACGTTACAGTCAATTTGCCAAAGCTCTACACAAAAAAATGCAACAATCAGAAAACAAACCTCGACAAAATACACCATCAATAATTTACAGTAACAACTTATCTTTAAGGAGTGATAATTATGTAAATTTTGTCTCAAATGGTTTTCAATAATCAAAATTGTAACTGAACTTTGTCACACCTTCCACTATAATCATCAATTATATCATATATACAAAAGGTGGTCGCCCCAATTCGATTGTGTTTTAACCCTAACACTGAAATATAAAACCCTAATTAAAATACTGAATCATTCAATTTGTGTACAAAAGCTACAAATTTATCAAATCCCCAAAATTACAACCATACAAAAAAATTTTAAGTCAACAAAAGCATACAGAAAACCCTTAAAATTAACCAAACCCCTAAATTATAACAAAACACTAAACTAAATCTTTTGAAAATACCTTATCGTTAGAAATTGTAACTCAATTCGACACACATCAGGCGATATAGGATTCCAAACCAAAGCCAACAAAAACCACCACGCACCCAATCAAGTAAAACACGTGGGCAAAAACAACAAATCAGCACACCCATAAAACAAACAACCCACATGATGAGGTGTCATTTTATACACTTTTTTGGGGTCGTTTAACCCCCAAAATCATGTGTTTATGCCCAAAATAGGTACTTAATCATTCTTTTTCAGGTATTCTCATTTGGAAGACATTTGGATGAATTATTTGGAGAAGAAACGGACAAGACTACGGACCTACACCAACATTGATCAAGAATTTCTCTACAGTGTGGCTGGAGACGGCGTCATAAAGGCGTCACAAGATTCCACGACGGCGTTAGAGCATACGACCCAACCCATTATCTAGAATATTATCTTTCATGATGGCGTCACGATTAAAACGTGACGCGATTAAAACGTGACGTCGTCACAATGTTTTTCCTATATATACAAACCCAAATTTAGGGTTTTGAGTGTGTAACTTCAGAATAAAAAGAGTGTACGAACCCTAGTTCGTTTAGCAGCTGTTAGGGACGAATTTAGGGCCTAAAAACCCCATTGTACTTCCTTCAATTCATGTTTTAATCAAGTAAGGTTTATTTAATCATTCAATATGTCTATGTGTTGTTTGATATATCTATGCTCTTGCTTTATCTTTAATATGCTTGGCTAAACCTTCTATTGTGTTTATTTATGATTGTATGAAACCTAGAATGTAGATCTTAGTGGTGTTGCTTCTTGTGATGGATGTGCATGTTAGGCTCTAGAAAACCAGCTTTTGTCTGTATCGTTGTTGATATGTCTAGGGAAACATGATTGTGTAGAAAGGATACCATCGGGTAACAGTCTTCATACTACCTTGCCCCCTAATATGGTTGATCCACTTTTAATATATTTCACATGCACTTAGTGTACTCCTAGGGGCCATGTAATAGTCTTCATACTACCTTACGTGTGCGTTGCTCTAGCGAAATACTAAGTAGACGGCGGGTTCGTGTAATTCGTTCATGACTTAGGAAATAGTTACACAGATCATTACAAGGGTGACAAGGCAACAACACTAGGAGAAGCAATCTAGGGAGTAATACATGATTAAATAAACATAGTCTTTTATCTTATTGTTATCACCATTAGCGTAGAATTATATTTAGTTAATAGCTAAAACCAAACCTCCTCTCAATTATATGATTTACTTGCTTTCCATAAAACATAAAAACACAAAAATAATCTTCTCTCAACCCTTAGAATTCTGTTAGACCGTGATCAAGCCTTCCCAACCTATTCCCCGAGTGAACGATAACAACCCTCGAGTCTTGCCTATACTACTACTACAACGATTAGGTGCTCTGCCTAGGGAGTTGTAAAACTTCTTGTAGAAGTCCTACGACGACCGCATCAAGTTTTTGGCGCCGCCGCCTGGGGAATAGTTAGGTTCTGATCATAGTTTAACTTAGTTCTACTCGCTTGAATCCTTTCAAGTGAGACTTTAATTTCTGCATATTAGCTTTCTCATAGTCTATCTTTTCTTCGTGTTATCTGTTTCGTAACCCATTCTCGTCAACCACCATGGGAGACGAGAATCCTATCCGTACTCCAGGAGACTACTCTAAACCTAGCCACGAGGGCTACAGGAATACCATCGAGCTCCCCGCAGGGAACAACGTGGTACCTCTTCGATCCGACACCATCCGGTTGGGTGCAAAAACATGCTCTTCCATGAATCGGATTCCCGAGATCCAAAATCAACACCTGAAGGATTTCCTTAAACTTGTGGACTCACTTGACCTTGATGGTAAAAATAGGGAAAGAACGCGCCTTGCGTTTATTTTAAATTTTCCTAACGCGATCAAGCTAGCATTGGGCTTGAAGTCTTTTCCAACAGATCCATTCTCCACAATGGGAGGTCTAACTACCCGATTTCTTGGCATAATTCTTCTACCGGGAAGGACCACAAAATTCCACAACGATATCCTGGTGTTCCAACAACATCATGGAGAATCTCATCCGAAGCATAGACTCGGTCAAGACTTTACCTCCAAAAATTCCTCATCATGGCATCGACCTGTTGTTCCAAGTCAAAATTTTTTAATGACCATGTCAATACCCGTCACAAGACGAACCATTGACCAATCGCTTGATAATCTCGTGACCTCAACGCTGAGAATCCTAGCAATATTAGGAGGACTTGCCCTCTATGACAAACGAAAGTAAACGACCCAAAGGGATTTCGCTAAGCTGTGTGCCAATGCAATCGCATTGCTCAATATGTCCCGAGAACAGAGTTCCGTCCGCTGTCTAATCGAGCTCGAAAATCAAGTTCAAGCGCTTGATGAAGCTCATCATGCTCAGGACACAACCTAACCCAAGTAAATAAAATCAGTTTCTACCCCATGATGAATTCTGTATTGGATCCCCATGACAACTCAGTATTGCATTTAAGACCCAAACAAGCCTTTGTTGAATACGCAATCTATCAGCGTACCTGATGAAGCGGGAGGTAAGGGTATACATTTCAAGACACAGAGCAAACAATCATTGGTGACACCTACAATCCGTCATGGAAAATTCACCCAAACCTTCGGTGGAGACAACCCCAAAATTCACAAAACAATTCTTAAATC
Source organism: Tanacetum coccineum (assembly GCA_026074375.1). Lineage (NCBI taxonomy): Eukaryota > Viridiplantae > Streptophyta > Magnoliopsida > Asterales > Asteraceae > Tanacetum > Tanacetum coccineum. The sequence continues at coordinate 10,404 of BQNB010049162.1, read as the reverse complement.
CGACCTAATCGATTCAACCTAACTGGTTCGATCCCGAATTGTCACCTTCAACAATCCAACCGTCCACAAAATTTAACAACCAATCAAAATATAGAACGGATTGATTCTAATTCATGGCATCATCAAGAGGGCCATATTTTCCAAGTTGAAGCCGATTTTCTTCCCAACCTATTCCTCGAGTGAACGATAACAACCCCTCGAGTCTTGCCTATACTACTACTACAACGATTAGGTGCTCTGCCTAGGGAGTTGTTAAACTTCTTGTAGAAGTCCTATGACGACCGCATCAAGTTTTTGGCGCTGCCGCCTGGGGAATAGTTAGGTTTTGATCATAGTTTAACTTAGTTCTACTCGCTTGAATCCTTTCAAGTGAGACTTTAATTCCGCACATTAGCTTTCTTGTAGTCTATCTCTTCTTTGTGTGTTTGTTCGTAATTCCCATTGACTATTCCATTCTTCATCATGGAGAACGCGAATCCACCACCTACTCGTCCTGTCCTACCAGCTGCGCTACGCGCACGATTTAACCAAGAGCTCCAAGAGCTACAGAAAATTTCGGCCTTTGTTGACTCTCGCCTAGAGAGTATTGAGCGATTCCTCAATCGCTTCGCCGACCAACCCAATGAGACCAGTATAAATGACCCTGAGTCCGATGATGGATCGGTAGATACACCTCTCGTCTCTCCCTTTCCTCACTCTGATAATGACTCGGATGATGAGGAAGTTCTTAATGAGTTAAGTGAATATGAAAACGCAGGAACACTACGCCGAGAAAGAATAATCAATAGTTTTGACGGGGATGACCTTGCATTTGAATGTATGATAGGCTTTAGGAAGTTCACTGCCTATCTCGACCCTTTTCTACCAATGAATATTATCTCGCGTAAAGCCTATAATACAATAATGGTAGATAGACTAGAGGGGACGGGAAAGAACCTAGTTGCCATTGTTAGGGATGTCTACGTGTTTGTCAGAAGTTTTACCTATATCACAGATTTTGTTGTGTTAGAAGACATAGGAGAATTCATTATGAGCGACATGGCTGAAGTCTTGATGGGCAAACCCTTTAGAAAAACCACTAAGCTCAAATATGACGTCGCTAGGGGATTGGTCTCATTCACTAAGACCTTCGACACATACACATATAGGATGCCACGTACAATACCTAGGCTTAAGAACTTCAATTGGAGTAGGGTTCCACCATTGTTAGAACTTAGCCAAAACAATTTGATGAACGGACTTATGCACCCTTATGAAAAGAATAAGTTCATGTACAAAAACTGCTTAAACCTAGGTCCAGAATACCAAGTAAATGAAAGTATGAAGGAATGGCTTTTTCGTTTGCACGTAAGCATTCATGAAATAATGTAAGGACGTCTGACTTCGAATCTAGCTACAAGACTCATTAATAAAGAAAATTGCTTCTTGGGAGGCAACCCAATTTACTTTTCCTGCAATTAGGAGTGTCATGTGTGTTTTAATTCCTTATAGTTTGTTTTATTATGTTTGAACTATCTTGTAATCATGCTTTGTATTGTCTTTAACCTCGTCTTAATTTCAATCAAAGGTATTTTACAAACAATAAGTGTAGGGGAATTTTTTCGGCTTTTGAGCCAAATCCGAACAAGTTAAATGAATTGTTTAGATTAATTCGCGTCATATGATTAAATTGTTAAATCTCAGGTTTTATGCAGCTATTTGTACATGAATTAACTTATGGAATCAAGTGCAGTAAATTTTTCATCAAAAACAAAAATTTCATTTTTACTGACTGTGGAGACGGCGTCATGATTAACATGTGACGTCGTCACCACGTCACCTGTGACGGGGTCACACAAAACCTAACAGAATCAAACGCCCAAGTCAAGAAAACTTAAAAATTTTAACTATTTTTGAAAATAAAACTTGCATAACATTTAATATATATGTACGCTTCTGTTATAAATCTGTAAAACCTTAATGAGTTTAACAATTCTCTCATCCTATCTATCGAGTCGAACCCTAAATTCATATTGTATATTGGTTTATCGCACATTTTATGCTTGGTGTAGTTGTCTTTGTCTTTGATTACATGTTATATTTGATGAGAAGAAGCTTAGAAATTCTTAAGAAGTTTCATTAGATGATTCTTGGAGGACGATTTAACCAGTTATCGCATGTTTCTTCACCATTATTGAGTAAACCAGGGGAGTACTAGTTTATTTTCCTTGTTTTATATTCCCTTTATTCGTTTTAACGGGTACTTATATATAACATTGAGGATAATGTTCAACTTAAGTATAGGGGGAAATAAGCCTTAAAAACTATTCTTTCATTTACCATTTGCTTTGTCCTTAAAATGATGGGTAATATATCGAAACATAACATAAGAGGTAATTTTTACCCAAATTTAAAAATTTTTATGACACAAACAGACGAAAACCGAGTATTAATAGCGTCTCATGGATAAGAATTTATATGACTAGCACAATAACCCTCAAAATTCCACCCCAAAATGTGAGGTTCGCCCTTAGATCTTTAGGAATTCGGGTACCCATTGTTGGTAACCCAAGATGATTTTATCTTTACCCGGTTCGAGTTAAGGTTGAGCTGTAGGCGTGCATATCTATTTTGTCGTTATGGCCATGTATGCATTGCCTTGTAGCCTTTTCTAGAATGTCTGGTGTTAGTAAAATCATTTGAGTGTACCGATAGCATATTAAATTCTAGAACTTGTTATTGTGATGCATTCTGAGACCGCATAGTAAGAGGCATTAGGATTAACCTATGTTTTAAACATGTAATTGTTATGATGGTCACACCGATCATATAACTATCCCACACCCTTTCCATACACTCACCTTTAGTTTAGGATACCAATCCATGTTTTAAACCTGTAATTGTTATGATGGTCACACCGATCATATAGCTATCCCACACCCTTTCCATGCACTCATTTTAGTGCAGATAACCCGAGTCACAACCTTCGAGCCCTATCCTTTTTCACGTCTCGAATTCTTTGGTGATTTCAGATTAGTAATGAAGAGCATTGTCACCCTCTAAAACGTTGATATGTCTAGGAAAACATGATTGTGTAGAAAGGATACCATCGAGTAACAGTCTTCATACTACCTTGCCCCCTAATATAACAACCCGTAATTTTCATCAATGTAATAACCGTCTATTGAAATATATGCAATGTACTATACATCTATTATATAAGATACCACCTTTTTACAGGGAAATTTTTACTTTAAACTCACTATGCAACGTAACTTGCATCACTATTATCTCATTATGCAACGTAACTTGCATCTCTAAAGTAAACAAGCTCACGCAACTACCTATGACTATTCTATCTATGTATATGTCAAGCAAACATCATAACATGTCAAGTCAATGATCTATTATCCATTTTATCATATACGTTATCTATTTAACGTCGTTTTCACAACGATATTACCAAATGAGTTTAAACCGTTAACATTTACGTCTAAACCCTAATTCTATGTAATATAAACATTCAAAATGAATGTATAATCAAACAAGGCAAGTGTACAAGTAATCTATGCATCAAATTCAAATATGAATTCCATCCAAAATGAGGTATAAGTCTTTAAAGCACAATGTACAACTTAATAAAGCACGATATTCAAAATAGCCGTTTTACCTCTGTTTTTCTAAGGAATTTCATACAAACTCTTAAGTACAAGGTACAAGCATACAATGCACGACATTTAAATTTTGATTCCCTCCTTTTTACACCAATGAACCCGAATTCAAAACCCTAAACCCTAACTCGTTTTAAAATTTAACCCGCCACCCTTTTTCCTCTATTTTACCCATTTTAAAACCCAACCAAACACCCTACCACCTCCATGACATCACAACAACCTTACATAGAAGCTTACAAGCACCCCCTTTCCATCTCTTAGTCACCAAACAAGCCACATCACCTCCTTGTTGCCTCATTTCAGCCGCGGCCACATAAACCTTCAAAAACCATCCAACACTTCATGGCTACACTTCTAGCTCTCAATACTTACCCTCCTAGCTATCCTAAGTCAGCTCTAGTAGCCTTGACACTAAGCAAGACCTCAAAACTTGCTAACCAAGCCCATTCGCCCTATAAATAATCGCTACCCCCTTTCATTCAATCTCACACCTCAAACTCAACCACAACAGTGGAGTCCCAAGGCTGATCAAGGAAGAGAAAAGAAGCCACAAGACTAGGAGTGAAGCCAAGAACCAAGAGAAGAAGCCCCGAAGTAGTTATTCTAGGCGTACGAGTGCTAAAACCCCATTTCGACCCGTTTTCAAAACCATAAGCTCGAATTCAGGTTCTATAAGCTATTTTTCTGTTTTGAAACTCTTATAAGTATCTTATGATTATTTTTTATACTCTTGTTAAAAGATTAGAGCTTAAAACCATGCGTGTATAAAATTTCAAAACCAAACGAGCCTAATGAAACCCTAATTACTTGTTTTCTCTAAATCCATAAGCTATAATCATAAGATTTTGTTATAAGCTATTCCTATAAGCTTATTTATCATTTCTATAAACATTTTACCAAGTCTTAAAAGCTCTAACCCGTTGGATTAATTTTTCGAACCCAAATGACCCATTTTGATATTTTGAACTCGAAATCCTTTTCAATAAGCTATAAGTTTGTAAAAGCTATTATTCCTAACTTATTTTAGCTTATTATGATATGCTATATCTTGCAAAACTCTTTTGGAATCATAAAATAAGCTTGCATGTAATTTGGACTAGTTTTGTAAATTATTTTCATGCAAGGGATATATATTGTAACTTTTAAAAAAATTTAACTACAAGGGCTGAAAATGTCATTTTATGAAAGTTATAACTCCAAGGGTTGTTTTTGCCAAATCTTAAAGTTGAGGGATTTAAATTATATACTTTATATATATAAAGGTTAATTATGTAATTAATTATAATCCAAGGGTAATTATTGCCAATTTGATATTCTTAAAATATAAAATATTATATTATATATATATATATATATATATAAATATTATAAAACCCGATTTTATTAAACCTCAACACACATTTATCATTATTAATTAACGATCGACGTATTATAAATTAATTATGTTTTATATTAAACGTAATTTATCATCAACGAGCTTTTAAAGCAACTTAAAATCTTATCGTATCACGTTACTAGAGAAATTCATGTAAGGGGTTCCATTTAGGTATTTGTTCTGACGAGTTTGCTGGGTTTACGATTTAAAGTGACCTGACTCCTCAAACAATACTGCGTGACCTCTGAATTATGATTGCCCGAACAATGATGCAATATTTCCACAATTATTTAATCACAATGATATTACATTAAAACTTTACGAAGTTTTAAACCAAACTAAGACTTGACATATTACCTCAGGTTGCGCGTTGAAGCCGCTTTATTTTCAAACTGATATACTGAACTTTCCTGCCGGGTAGATAACATCATTTCACTTGATATACTTTTGCCATAAATCATATTTTCCCTGTTAAAGTGAGTTCGTAGCCTCGCTTTTAAATCTTTTGAATGCTTTATAAACCCGCGAGGGGGATACATGCTTGTTTACAAACTCTTTTACATACTCGTTTATTTTATAACAATGTGATTACTTTTCAAAGACTTAGTGAGTTCATAGCCTCGCATTTTAAACCTTTTGAAATGTTTCATAAACTCGCGAGGGGGATACATGCTTAAACCATGAATGCAAGTATTTTCAACTGTATGCTATCCTGATGCATTATTGCCTAAGTCCCTACTTTTGCCATTAAGACCCCACTATCATGAACCGTTAATTACTTGTCGGGGTAAGCGCGAATGCTGTGAATAGATCTATTTGGGACTGGACTTCCCCGTTGATGTACCTATACTTTCGGTAACCAATAGCACATCATTTGAATAACTATGAGGGTGTTTGGCAAAGACACCCGTTGGGGCAATTACTTGTGGTTATTGATTAACCTAAGGCTTCGGTGTCATGAGCTTAGGGAAATAATATTGTTTTCTATGATAATTGTACATGCATGCAATTATTACAAACTATGGGTATATAACAACGTAACCCACTATCTATGATGACTTGTATTCACACTATTTATCATAAACCTATGAATTTTACTCAACCTTTGTGTTGACCTTTTTAGCATGTTTATCTCAGGTAATTAAGCAAACTATGACACGGAGTGGCATGGACTGAAGATGGCTAAACTGTTATCATTCAACTTTATATTTTCCTGTAGATTTTGAGACCTCTGTTTGTAAAAACTCTGATGAATAAATGAATGATAACAACTTTTTCCAAAACGTCTCTTTATGAGTCGTTTTCTATGAGTATGACTGTTGTACTATGAAGTAATACCCCAGATTAGCTTCCGCTGCTATATGTATCAAAATGAGGGTGTTACACCTAATATGGTTGATCCACTCTTAATATATTTCACATGCACTTAGTATACTCTTAGGGGCCTTGTAATAGTCTTCATACTACCTTACAGGTGCGTTGATCTAACGAAATACTAAGTAGACGAGGGGTTCGTGTAATTTGTTCATGACTTAGGAAATAATTACACAAATCATCACAAGGGTGACAAGGCAACAACACTAGGAGAAGCAATCTAGGGAGTAATACATGATTAAATAAACACAGTCTTTTGTCTTATTGTTATCACCAGTAGTTTAGATTAATATTTAGTTTAATAGCTAAAACCAAACCACCCTTCAATTATATAATTTACTTACTTTCCATAAAATATAAAAACACAAAAATAGTCTTCTCTCAACCCTTAGAATTCTGTTAGACCGTGATCAAGTCTTCCCAACCTATTCCCTGAGTGAACGATAACAACCCCCGAGCCTTGCCTATACTACTACTACAACAATTAGGTGCTCTGTCTAGGGAGTTGTAAAACTTCGTGTAAAAGTCATACGACGACCGCATCAATATTGCAACCCAACAATTTTAACCCACCCAATTTTCTATAAATAATATTGTATACAACATCAAATTTGTTTCATAAAACATGAGAATATACCTTTTTGAAGTCATCAGCTCTCTGGCCTTGTTCATAGCTGAGGGGCTCCCCCGAGCGAAACTTTCTTGATTTTCCATCATCGTAATCAGTTTTTCATTACTGTAAGGTGCTAATGCCAAAGAAACATATATATTGACTCAACGACGTCCATATTCTTCAAATCTACTGATGTGATGCGTATCCAAAGTACTAATTCCATCGCAAAATGACTAATGATCTACACAGACCGATAGAAAAACAAGTAAATTTATGTCCTGAAAACAAATAGCTAAGGTGTTAAGGCTGCATGTATGGTGGTGGTCTGTGATAACTCCAGTCTCTTGTTCTTTTCCTATTGGTGTGAGATCATCCTTAATATAAAACTATTGCATACTCTATGAACAAAGCCCATCATATGTTACTCCTATTGAAATTAAACTTCATGCTTAAGGGCAAGAACATGAAACTAAAAGTTAATTATATTGGCAACACTTTCAAACATTTGTTGTTTAAGCGACAAATATGAAAACATTCAGAAGCCGGTAAGTCGACAACATCCCTCAAATTTAGTGAATACTGCAAATTATTTTTGTATCGGTTGTGTGTTAGACTATTAGTCATGGCTTTAGCAGATAGTGTTGTAAGTAACTTCTTTAGTTTCTCTTGCGTCTATAATGTCTTTTTGCTTAATGGCAGGAAGGACCAAAATTACCAAGTGAGTAAACGAAGAAACTTACATTTTTACATGACTTTATATTAATTAAATTAAACTTGTATTAATCGATTGAAACCGAGAAATATCTAATAGCATGTAGAGTGTTACAAAAATAGGCTGTAATAGGGAAGGGCCTACACTCCTAAGTCAGCTAAATCATATTGTTAGCTGTGTATAAACAGAATATTCACATAGCCACATTGTAACTTAAAAGGTCAAAATATTATGATTGTTTAGTATAGTATTAAAAACTAAATAAAATGGCGCTGAAGCCATATATCAAACAAATAATGTGTTTTACGTTTATATGAAGTACACCCAAACATTGATGTTAGCCAATTCAATGGAAGTGGCTTTTTAAAATTTCAGTACACCTGTAACCATCGACACAATTGCGTATTCAACAATTTATGTCAATGGTTTAAACAAACATAATGATTGTTCGGCGTATAATAGAGAAAGTGGTGTCCTTATATGAAGTATAAAACCTCATATAAGCACACCCAAACAATCAGAATATGCAAGTTACAACATGTTTATGATTAGCCATATTCTAACCGATATAATATTCTAAGAGACTAAAATGAGTTGGGAAATACCTTCGATTCATTATCAATAGGAATTTTTGCAGAAAGAGGCAGTAGAATTCAGTGTCATTAGCATTGTGCACATGCGCTGAGGACTTTTTAATTATTGCATCACAGTCACTTAACCTTCTAGTATTTCCTGTATGTAATAATAAGGAATGTTCATTTTTTGCACGGTATGGATGTAAAAAGTTGTTCATTGCATGTATTATACGCATACTCATATAGAACTAACAGATAATAGGGATTCACGAATGAGGTTACTTACACGTCGCATCGGTATAAACTCGATGTCTTCAATATATACAGCTTCTCGTCCACAATAATAACCGGGCATGATCATTAAATAATATTCTAGAAATCAAATGTTAATTATTCAAAAACCATGATAAGAAACCCTTTTTTTAATATCTAGAAAAAGGTACACAAACCTCTCTCGGGTTACCCAACTCATGATATAGCTAGAAGAAATCCATTAATCCAAATCAACAAACACTGTCAAAAAGGAAGAGAAAAAAGTAAGAGTTGATCCAACAACGAATTCCAGAACGTAAACCACAATCAGAATGAAGCATTTCTCAATAGCCAAAGCAATATATACAGTATGTTAGGCTACAAACCAACTGGAGCCGAGAATCTGTAACAATGAAATAGAATTAAAATAAACCATCGTCAAAAGTATGTGATGGATTAAAAGTAACGCATACCAAATTTTTTAGTGTTTGTAAATTTATCTTCTTTAGTACATCAAAATTGGAAGCTCACACATGTAACATTTTGCTAGAAAACCATTTCTGCCAGAAAAACACAATTGATAATGCATAGAATCAATCTGGTAGCACTACTTTTACCTCATTGTATTCATACAAAAGTAAAACAACAAAAAAGCAATAACATAAAATTTTTGAAATTGAGAACAATGATTAGAGAGTTGAGAGAATTACCATTTAGATTAAACTACACTTTGTGATGAACCTCTAAACCCACTGTATATATTAATTAAAACGAATTCAAGTGTAACCTGCAAGAAATCACCAAAATTATAAGCAACAATAAATTTAAACATAGTCAATTAACTGATGAAGCTGATTATCCCTATAATAAAATTTTAGGGCTTTCGTTTAATAATACAAATAAATAGGATAATCAATATTGAGGGGATTGAAAACATACAAATCAGGCACATGGATGTAATCAGTATCGGTTGTGTATGTGTTTCTGAACCGTGTTTAAGAAACAAACCTAATTAATGTTACAGTTAACTCCAGGAACTCTTCATCTTCGAGTGTATGATTAATTGAATGACTCTTGGATGATGGTTTATGTTGGGATTAAAAGCTTCTTGATGCTGTTTGGAGTTAATATTGTTCTTGTTGAAGTTAATGATGCTCAGAGGTGTAACACCCCTAAAATTTCAACAACGCGACGGAATACCACTATGGGGTGCTACTTCATAGTCCATACACACGAGTCACACAAAACGACCTCAAAAGAGACGTTTAGAATAAATTTCATGTTTGATATATTAAAATCGGAGTTTACAAAGGGTCCCATTTATAATGCAATATAAAACATTTTGTTTAAATCGTTTGTCGAATGGTACTAAAGTTATTAAGCCTTCAAAAATATATATATCTGCACGACTCTAATGCTCCCAATGCTCCACTAGCAAAATAATAACCTAAGAAAATACATGCAAAACGTCAACAATAATGTTGGTGAATTCATAGGTTTAAGTAAAAGTAGTGATGGAAATAACATATTACGGGTGGAAAGAAGTTGAAATAACATATTACAGGTGGAAAGAAGTTCAAATAGCCATTTGTACAAAAATGATAGCGATTTGAAGAGTAAAGACAATGAATGATTCGTACAGACGAATTACTTGCTAAAAGGGACGCATGCCATGTCGGATACACATTCGGAAAATAATCGAATGAACAAATTATGAACCAAAAGAAGTCTAGAGATTTATTCTTATGAAGGTAATAACGATAACGATTAGATGTGTAAAACCCTAAAATCAGAACAAGTGCAAAATTACCAAAATGCCCCTAATGTCAGAAAATTTAATAAAAGCATGA
>BQNB010049161.1:0-42179 GCA_026074375.1 Tanacetum coccineum | reverse complement strand
TTTTATTTTTAAAAGGCGTGCATGTATGTTTTTGGTGGTTCTGTCAGTTCTCGCATTAAGAATGGTTCTGAAAAGAAAGTCCCTCTATATATATATATATATATATATATATATATATATATATATAGACATATATATATATATATACGTATATATATATATATATATATATATATATATATATATATATATATATATATATATATATATATATATATGTATACATATATATATATATGTATACATATATATATATATGTATATATATATATAGTCGACAACCACGAGTATATATCGTTTCCCTCGTGAAGACGGGAACGGGCCCATAAAGTCGATGCCCCATACGTCAAAGATCTCAACATTTTGGATAGGATTCTAGGGCATTTCATCCCTGTGTGAGATTTTTCTTTGACGTTGACATGCGTCACAATGTGTGACCATGTCATGGGCATCGCGATATATGGTAGGCCAGAAGAAACCAGAGTTGAAAACTTTCTTAGCGGTGTAGTTCAGGCCATGATGTCCCCTGGTGGGACTATGGTGGAAAGCTTCAAGAATGTCCATAGCTTCTTTCCCGTCCACACACCGCCTAATAATTTGATCGGCACAAATCCTAAAGAGATAGGGGTCATCCCAGAAATAATGTCGAACATCCTTAAATAATTTATTTTACTGTTGGGATGACATCCCTCTAACAAGCACATTACCCACTAGGTAGTTTGAAATATCGGCAAACCATGGGGGTTCATAATCAGGATTAAGAGAAATCATATTCAAGGACTCGTGAGGAAAATTTTCATTCATTTCCATTCCAACAAGATCCCCTTGATGAGGATTTTTAATTTGCTCAAATGATCAGCCGCTAGATTCTCCGCTCCTTTTTATCCCAAATTTCTATATCAAATTCTTGGAGCAAGAGAATCCATCGGAGCAACCTCGGCTTAGCTTCTTGCTTAGCAAATAAATACTTTAAAGCCGAGTGATCTGTATAAACTATTGTCTTGGATAAGACAAGGTAAGACCGAAATTTCTCAAACGCATACACCACAGCTAATAGCTCTTTTTCTGTAGTGGTGTAATGTGTCTGAGTATACGATAAGGTCTTACTAGCATAGTGTATATGCTGAAAATGTTTTTCCTTTCTTTGTCCTAAAACGGCTCCTATAGCAAAATCACACACATAATCTCAAACAGTAAGTCCTAGTCCCGGGACACAAGAATATGAGCTTCGGTTAACTTCTTTTTAAGAATTTCAAAAAAGATTGACACTTAGAAGAGAAGAAGAAGGGAGTGTCTTTTTCCAACAGGTGGGTCATTGGTCGAGCTATTTTGGAGAAATCTTGGATAAATCTCCTATAAAAGCTGGCGTGACCCAAGAAGCTCCTAATTCCTTTAACTGTAGTAGGAGGAGGTAGTTTTGCAATCACATCCACTTTAGCTAGATCTACTTCAATACCACTTTTAGAGATCTTATTGCCAAGGACAATGCCCTCTTTGACCATGAAATGGCCCTTCTCCTAATGTAAAACTAGATTGGTTTCTTCGCACCTTTTCAGCATCATATCTAAATGGGTAAGGCAAGAATAGAAGGAATCCCCAAAGACCGAAAAGTCATCCATGAAAACTTCCATGGTTTTCTCAATCATATCATAGAAAATCACCACCAAACACCTTTGGAAAGTCCCAGGAGCATTGCAAAGACCAAAAGGCATCCTTCGGTAAGCAAATGTTCCATAAGGGCAGGTGAAGGTGGTTTTCTCCTAGTCTTGGGGATCAATAGGAATCTAAATGTAACTAGAAAAACCATCGAGGAAACAACAGAATTCATTTCCTGCTAAACGTTCAAGCATTTGGTCCATGAAAGGGAGAGGAAAGTGGTCTTTACAGGTGGCGTCGTTTAACTTTCGGTAGTCAATACAAATGCGCTAACCCATGACCAATCTTGTAGGAATCAACTCATTATCTTCATTAGTAAGTACCATCATACCCCCTTTCTTGGGTACGACGTAAATCAGGCTCACCCAAGGACTATCTAAGATAGGGTAAATCAATCCAGCATCGAGAAGTTTGATAACTTATGCTTTAATTACTTCATGGATTTTAGGATTTACCCTTCTCTGGTGCTAAACAGCTGGTTTAAAGTCATCTTTCATTAATATCTTATGGGTGCAAAAATTAGGAACAATGGCTCGAATATCATATATTTTCCAAGCTATCCCCCGTTTATGTAACTTTAAAACTTTTAGAAGTAGTTCCTTTTCCTCCCTCTTCAAGTCTTTAGCGATTATAATGGGTAACTTAGAAGTTCCCTCTAAAAACGTGTACTCGAGGTGAGGAGGTAAGTCCTTGTTGATCCCACGCCTTGATCGATTCTTTATGATATAAAGAGTTTGTTACCTTGGAAGAATCTAAAATAACAAAGATTGAAACAAGAAGAGGTGGAGGAGATCAGGGGTTTTGTACATCATTGTGTCAATTCTTATAGAAAAACGAATATCTCCCTCCGAGTCATAGATGCCATTATCAATACCCGGTGGTATTGAATCATTTAGAAAAAGAAATGCGTCGGTCTCCTCCAAAAGAAAGTCACTATCCTCGAAGGAAGTGAGAGAAGGGGACAAAGACACGACTACAGGGTCAAAAGAAGGAGTGGGACTGCCACTCAAGGGATGAAATGATTTTTGAACATTTAGCACTTCATGGAAATAGTCCTCGCATGTAGTATCAAGGATATCAATCATATGGATTGATTCATCTCCATGCTTTCGAGGATATTTCAAAGTGCTTTCAACGTTGAAGACCAATTTTTCATCACCGACTCTAAGAGTCAACTCTTCGCTGTATACATCAACTAGAGCACGGGCCGTCCTCAAGAATGGTCTCCCTAAGATAAAGGGAAAACGAGGATCGACGTCATAGTCAACGACAACGAAGTCAGCAGGAATCAGCTATACCAGCTAGGTAAGCAACCGACCGGTTAGCTAACTCGAGGGTCATACGAGTAGGTACAAGTTTAGGAAGCATTAATTTCTTCCATACAAAGAGAGGCATTAGGTTAATGCTGGCACCTAGATCGGATAGGGCCATACATTTCTCAAGCTCATCAAAATCACAAGGGATGAGAAATTTTCCAGGGTCTCTAAGTTTTTAGGGTAACTTTTTAAGGAGGACCGCTGAGCAATTCTCATTCAGAGGAGTATTTTCCAATTCGAGAAGTTTCTCCTTATTAGTAACGACATATTTTCAAACATTTTGCTATACTTATAGGATATTTAAGCTAAAGATCTGTAAAACAGATATTGAATGATGGTTCTTAAAATTTGTAAGAAACCTGTGAATTTGTATAGCAGGATTTGTCTTGAAGCTTCTCTTATTCAACCTCGAAGGATAAGGAATAGGAGGCTGATGAGGATTTCGCTTAGGAATCACAGAAGATGTAGAAGCGGGAGACGGCTGGACTACCGAAGGTGGGACTCATGCAGTACTTTTTGGACTTGAAATATGCACTTCGGTAAGTGAAGCTCAGCGGTCTCGATTCCACTCTCTTAGAAGAAGAAGGAGGAAGGGGGGCGGTGGAATGAGGGGGTCAAGCTCTAAAGTATTACCACTTGCGTAGGGTGAAAACTTTGATATCTTCACCAGGGCTAGAGGAACGGCTATTGTAGGGAGCACACCCTGAAGGTTCTTCATGAAGAGCCTTAGTTAATTGTCCTATTTGGTTTTGAACAAATTGATTTACGGCCTCCTGGTCTTTTTTAAGGTTTTGATTCTGGATTAATAACCATCTCAACAAATCATCTGTGGAAGATTGATTTGGAGCTTGGTTCTGATTAACATTTTGACCTTGGTTTTGATTATATCCATAATTTTGATTATAATTATTTCTTTGGTTAAAATTCTGACCTCTGTTCTGATTACACCCTTGATTAAATCGATTTTGGTTCTGATTCTAGGTATTCTTGTTTTGATTATTTTGATAATTCTGATTGTTTCCCTGATTTTGATTATTAGACTGGTTGAAATCGGGTGGTCCAAGATAATTGTTAGAACGATAGCTTAAGAGATTACAGTTTTCTTGAGGTTGGTAAGAGTTACCACCTGCATTGTAGTTTCCCGTAGTAGCATATACGTCCTGAGTGTAGCCACCGGCGGCCTTGCTTGACACGGAAATAAGAATCTGTGGACCACAAAGTCTCGCCAAAACCTCTTGTCAGTAGAGTTGAATCGGTTTGTTCTTAAAAGAAACAAGAGCTTCAACTTGTTTTGTAAGAGCGGTGATGGCATCATTTTGGGATGAGCTACCACTAGCACTCAAAACTTGAGGTTTGTTTCTCGAAGTTCGAAACTTAGATCTGTTTTCAATTATAGTTAAGGCTTCTTAAGTATTTCGTGTCAACAAATTCCCACCAGCTGCAGAATTAAGTGAATCCTGATCCGATTGATTCAACACATTATAGAACGTATCAATTTGATAAAGAGGAGAGAAACTGTGTGATGAGGACATTTATTCAGAAGATCTTTAAATCGGTCCCAAGCCTCACTAAAAGTCTCATCGAATTTTTGCTAAAAATTCGTTATTTCATTTCAAAGATTGGTGGTTTTAGAAGGAGGAAAGAATTGATTCACGAACTTGGATACTAGATCGTCTAAGTTGTGATAGAATTTGGAGGTTGTTTTTCAAGCCAAGTCCGGGATGCTCCTTCAAGAGAAAACGGAAACAATATCAACTTAATAACGTCATGCGGGACTTGATTAAGTTTGATTGTTTGAGTTATTTTTGTGAACCTTCTAATATGAGAATGAGGATCATCATTCGCAAAACTGTGAAATGAGATAGCGGTTACAAGATTAAGCAACCCGATCTTCAATTCAAATTGACTAGCAAGAACGGGGGATACAACAATTGCATCTCCAACACTATCGGTGGGTGCTTGAAGTAACTCCTCCATCAGTCGGAGATCCAGAGCCGAAGGGTTTTGAAGATTAGGACCCGCAGGAGGCGGTCCTTGAACGTTATTAGGATTCATATTGATTTCTTTAAAATCAAGTAAAAGAGACGGATCACCAAGATTTCTTCGACGATTTCAAATAACGCTATCGGGATCAGAAAAAGGAGGAACAAGGTCGGTTGAAGAATAACGAGTGCTCATGCACTAAAAAGAAGAAATAAAATATTTTTTGGATTTTTTAATTTTTTTTTAAAAGATCCGAATAACACTAGATCTATACTCCTTAAAAGCTTTTAGATCTGAATAAGTTGTTTCTCGGTTTGGTTATATCTAGCTTATTTAGGTTAGGTTTGATATTAATGAGCTTATCCTAGCTTATTCGGTTTAAGTGATTGAGGAATTAGTTTGTTGCAACAAGTGGATTTTTGTTCTAGCTTATTAGTAGATTTCATTTTATAAAAGTGCTTATAGATCTCGTTTGTCTAAGCTTGTTAGATTTAGGTTCGATTTAGCTTATTAATCTTGTAGATTCGATTTCAAATAGTTTAATAGGTTAGCTTATTTGGTATCAAAGTTTAAGTTTTGATTCTTAAAAAGTGTTAAAAAAGTGTTCGGCTAAATCAGTTTAAGTTTTTGATTGGCTTACTACTTGTCTAAGTTTTGGATTAACGAAGGCCCAACATAGAGATCATTCATCTTGTTTACTGTTAGGTTTATTGTTACTTGCTTTAACCTTGGTTTGAGTTTTGTTTTGTGATGATGAATTCGGTTCAACACCTAAGGCGTGGAGCTTAAGGATCTAGTAAGCTAACTAAATATCTTAAGCACTTAAGCTTAAGATAGTTCATTAGATCGGGTGGTTATATTCGTTTGCGGTTCATCAATTCGGTTCTACTTTCTATCTCTTTTCCTTATTAATTAGTTTAGATTTAGCTTAATTTAGTTTATTATGACTATTGTTTCTTATTTGTTTGTTAGTATGCTTAGTGAGTAGTTTTCTTATATGCTTGTTAAGTGATTAAGCGTTTAGTGAATTAAGTGTGATAATTAAAAAGGAATATTAATTAGTGATTTTCGGATTACTTAGATTAGTGTTTTGGTTATTCGAACGGGCAAAAGCCATAAGAATAATTATGCATTGATTTAGTAATTAATAACTTGATAAAAATTGTTTTCAATAAAAACTAACGTTGTGAGAAGATAATTATTTTGACGGTTATTGATTCATTAATATGAACTTTAAATTCACACTTAAGAATCTAAACACTTCACTTAGCAAGCATATCCTTTTATATATATCTCTTCTTTTAATCACTTTGCTTATAGTTATTTAGTATAATCTAGTTTATTATTATTATATACTTAGTCTACAATCTAAAACAAAAATTAATAGACGTGGCTTTCAATTCAATTCTCATTGGGATTACGACACTCGGAAGATTGATCATTACTTTTCCGAAAGTAATTTTATATCGAACGGGAAATACTTATATATATTAATCGATTCGTTCTTACGAACGACATCAGTTTTTGGCGCCGTTTCCGGGGATCGAATCGGGTCACCCGCGTGACAGGCGGGAATACTTACCACTATACTTACTAGAGAAACAGCTTATTTGGATCTAAAAGCTTGGAGATGGATTCAAAAGTAAGCCAAAACAGAAAGCTTATAAATAAGCTAAATAGGTCGAACTTAATTGAGAAATAAGTGTTCAAATCCAATAAGCTATGAAATAGCTTATTAGTTCTCTAACTTATTTGATAATAAGCTCGATCAATTAGCTTCAGAAATAAGCTTCTATGAAAAGCTTATGTTCGAAAAGAAAGAAAATAAAAGTAGAAGAGAATAAGTCGGATCAATAATCTTCAAGTAACACCACAAAACATCTTCATTAATAAGAAAAAGATCTTTTACATAAACTAATAAGCTCAAAACAGCTTTTACAAATAGCACCTAAAAGCTAAAACTTAACCGAAAATAAGCTATTCTAAATTTGAGAGTAAAACTACAAAGCTACACACCCTTGGAAATGAGCTGCTGCCTTTGTTATATAGCTCAAAATGAGAGGGTTGAACTTGTAATTTTGTTAGGGGAGCGGGGTGCACGAAATTTCCTTGAAATTTCATTAGCGTCAATCATTGCATTGGATCTAATAACCTCGTACTGCCAGCTGATTATTCCTTAGATCCACCACTAGAGTTCTGCCACATGGCCTTCCAGAAAGATCAATCATTGGCTGGGGTACACGAGCCTAGCACCGGCCGAACCTCCGAACCAATCTTCTTATCAAACCTGCAAGATATTTTGATAGCAGTCCACGTGTTGTCACCAGATTTGCTGAAACAAAGTTAGTGCGTGAGAGTGGAACAGACCACTTGCTTTCTTGAATTAATTTCTGAGCGTGAACTCCACTTGCCAACAACTGCACAGCGAATATCAATTTTGATATCTCAATTTTTGTCTTCGGCCGGTGAAGCTCCAACAGTCCAACTGGGACGAGTCTCAATGTGCTATTATCAGCTAAGCCTAAATTCATACTTCAATCTTCTCTTAAGTCTTGGGTTGGGCTATGAAGGCTAGATTTGATAAGTTGGGTTTAACTTGAGCCTCTAATAAGTATGGGTCGGTCCGACCCATATAAATGGTGTCGGGCCAGCCTAATAAGAGATGAAGGCACCGTCGAACTCATAATCTCGTGCTCTATCCAATGGAAATGTCGTTGAAAGTTACCCGAAAATATACCGTTTTTGCTTTGTTTTCAATCCTTTCTACCTGCAAGACATAATAACACAATACAAACATATTTGCAATATAATTAAGAATATTTCCTGGTTATTAGTCCGATTTATAGTGTTTCTGGGGTATAAATGATGTGTGTTTAAGCACACATCACTAGTCCAACTTGTTCACATAAACCAATGGTAATGATAGGTCAATATTTGTGATCCTATTACTCTAGATATAAAAATTACAGATATGGAGAGCCATCCCGACATCTAGCTAGCGAGATATTTTGCATTCCTAGATCTAGTTGAATGATGGGTCGCATACTTAAGCACATAAACAAGTATAAATTGATAAACATAATCAACAACCAACGATAGATTAAGCAATTAATATAAACAAACCAAACATTTAAATCTTCATAATCATGGCTAATACCCAAGGGTATTAGCCCTTAACCATTGTAATCAATACAAGAATAATAATTCAACCAAGGTAAACTAACCGAGTTAAATGAATGATACCAAAAATCGAACGATTACTAGAGTATAGGAGATTACAAGGTGTTTCCTATGGAATTAGTAGCTTTGCTTGACCTCTTGTAACTTCATGGGTATCATCACAACACTTTGTGTCAACAATTCGGGAAAACTTATATGCATAAAACAAAACTGGACACAAAGTGTCTATGACATACCTTAAACACAAAAGAATTCTTGCAATCTAATGAAAAAGGGGTCTCATAATCTAATACAAAGATCTTAACATGTCTCACAACTAAGAAATCAACATCATTCAAGAGAAAATCCCATTAAACAAGTTTCGAAATGAAAATTAAAAGATAAATCCTTAATGGACTCCTTAAGGTCTCTCTAGCCATATTTAGCTTCAAACCCCTCAACATGCTTACCTAAAAATGATGCTTAAAACGTCAACACAACGGTTGGTGAGAGACATAGGTTTACGACACACAATTCAAGCTTTAAATCAATTACTGTGATTAATAAAAACAGAACATGGCAGGACAGTTAAGCTAACTATTATACAGGCTAACATGCATTCGTCCAAAACAACCATAACTAGGACGGAACGTGTCCCACGATCCAAGCCACAAAGTACGTCTCACAGTCATGGGTAGGAACGTTACCCGAAGAACTCGTCATTTGGGTAGGAACGTTACCCGATCCAAAGCACACAACATTGTCTCAAAGTAATGGGAAGGAATATTACCCCCGATCCAAAGCCATAACATTTTGCACACAACATATAATAGCTACATAAAAGTCCATGCGTCAATTAAACCACATAATCACAACAATTAAAACATTTCAAAACATATTTTTGCATCATTTCTATCCCAAGAAAACATAGTAAAATGGGACTATGAAACTCACCTGATGCTCAGCTACTTGACAGAATCTTGCAAACAATCTAAACACAACAAAAACACAAGTTACACTCGGTTAGGCTAAATGCCCCAACCAATGTAACAATCATATGATGGACTTCTAAACCTTACTCTATGTTTATAATCCTTTATATACATCACCCACATTATTTTCATACCCTATATAACCTTAACCATTAACTTCCAATTTTACACTTTCTGACTGAATTTTGTAGTCACTTTATGACCACAAATAAAATACTAAATCATCTAATTGATGGTTCTTCTTACATCTCCTAGCTCCCCAGTGAGTTGTGAGCTACTGTGATGTTTTAGGAAAAAATTATATTAAGTGAAACTATTTTATAAAAATTCATCATTACAAAGTACTCATATTCGGATCTGAACGCACACCAAAAAGTTTGACGTCCTTAAAAATACTTAGAAAATATTTTAACGCTAGCCCTTCGAACTGGCGTTAATAGACACCTAAAATATGACGTCTGATTTTTGGCTAACCCTAATTTGAATTTTAAGTAGGGGTTTTACTCCCCGAAATCAGACCAAAATCTGACCCGAGTATACTGTTTTGACAACTTTTCTTGCAAAAATTATCTGACTAACTTCCCCACCTCAAAACCTTTCGGGGCCAGACTTTTTGGAAACTAGACTCTCTGAACTTATCAATGGACATAAGATTGATAATAAAACACGTTACCATCATTGAGATATCAATCGAACAACATGACCTAAAATTCTGCCCAAACCTAATTCCTTTTCTAACGCATTCTAGACCTAACCGATTACACCAAAACGCTTATAATTTATCCCTAATCACTTCTAATTAAGTTAATTACTTTGATTTACAGAAAATATTAATAAACCCTAATTCCATCACTTAATTGTTACAAGAAAACTAAAGAAGATTAATTGAAAAGGGTTTAAGAAAACATACCTAAAACCTTGATCTTGAAACACTAAATCACCAACTTGATCTTGATAAAAAAAATCTTTTTTTTCTTTTGCTTTGATCGACCGGCCAAGAGAACAAAAAGGGGAGAGGAGGATTTGGTATTTATAGATTTTATAAAAGAGTTTAGATAATTACCTAATTAGAATTCTACTTGGACTAAAATTGGGTTTTCTTTTCCTTCTTTTCCTCCCCAAAACCGGTCGACCCTTTTCTTTCTTTTTTTTATTTTTTTCATTATTATTATTTACACAAAAACCCTTAAATTTGACATTTTTATAAAAACCTTTTTTTCTACCTTTTAAGCCTTTTAAATTAAAACTAAATTAAATGACGATAAATAAATTTCATTTCTAATTTTATTTTACTAACTTAATAAAACTAAGTTCTAATTTCTATATTTTCTAAACTAAACTTTTAATTTTACTAACTACTAACACTTAAAGATATAAATACATATACATATACATATAAATACGTACACACATAGAATTATACTATCATTTTCATTGTCACTAAATGTGAACAAAATGAAATGCCCATAACAACCATAAATTCCATCACAATGAGACGATCACGCTCACGGATTGATAACCAACTCATATAAGATCACATAAACACATAATTATTATAGCACATAATGATTTTTAAGTCAATACTAACGGTGTGACTAACCTGATCAAGGCACAGTTGTCATAGTATCCCCCATAGAGAAATCTCTTCCCGAGATTTAACTACTAGATTCACCAGTATTATCAACAAACAGTTGGGGATACCTAGCTTTCATATGGTCCTCGCGCTCCCATGTAAACTCAGGACCACGCTTTGAATTCCAACGCACTTTAACAATTGAAATCTTACTACGTTTTAAAGTCTTGACCTTACTGTCTATAATCTCTACAGGTTCCTCGACAAAATGAAGAGTTTTATCGATCTTGATCTCGTCCAATGGCACATGCAAATTAGCATCTGCCAAACACTTATTCAAATTTGACACATGGAATGTGTCGTGCACCTCACTCAATTCCTTAGGCAATCTTAACCTATAAGCTACAGGGCCAATCCTTTCAAGGATTTCAAATGGTCCTACATACCTTGGTGCCAACTTACCTTTCTTTCCAAAACGCATCACACCTTTCCAAGGCGACACTCTCAGTAACACTTGATCTCCAACCTCAAACTCTAGGGGCTTGTGCCTATTGTCAGCATAGCTCTTTTGACGATCTCTTGCCGCTTTGAGCTTCTCCTTGTTCAAAACTACCTTGTCGGTCGTCTCTTGTACCAACTCGGGCCTAATCAAATTACTTTCCCCAATCTCAGCCCATAGAATGGGCGACCTACATTTTCTTCCATACAATGCTTTAAACGGAGCACACCGAATGCTCGAATGATAACTATTATTGTAAGAAAATTCTGCTAACAGTAGGTGAACATCCCAATTCCCACCAAAATCTATCACACACGCCCTTAACATATCCTCAAAAGTCTGAATCGTACGCTCGCTTTGTCCATCCATTTGAGGATGATAAGCTGTACTCATATCCAATCGCGTCCCTAAAGCTTTTTGCAATGTTTGCCAGAAACGTGATGTAAAACGTCTATCTCGATCTGAAATAATTGACACGGGAACTCTGTGTCGAGCAACTATCTCATCGATGTACAACTTTGCTAATCTCTCAGTACTATAATCCTCTCGCATTGCCAGAAAATAAGCCGACTTGGTTAGCCTATCGACTATTACCTAAATCGTATCATGCCTACTCTTCGTCTTAGATAACTTGGTGATAAAATCCATGGTGATCTTATCCCACTTCCATTTGGGTATCTCGAGTTGTTGTAATAAACCCGAAGGCCTTTGATGCTCAACCTTCACCTTAGAACAAGTCAAACATTTGCTAACATAAGTAGCAATGTCCCTCTTCATTCCTGGCCAACAGTACATATCTCGAAGATCATGGTACATCTTATCCGCTCTAGGATGTACATAGTACCTAGTCTTATGAGCTTCGTCCATGATTATGGTTCTTACACCTCCCACTAACGAAACCTATATACGATCCATAAAGTATAAACTATCATCTTCTTTTCGTTCCATATGCTGGTCTAACCCGTGTAACCTTTCTGCTGGCGCGTTCTCTTCCTTGAACGCCTCACTCCTGGCTGCCAGTATCATTCTTCTAACTCCGAACTAAATGGTCATAGCCATTGCTCGTACATGTCTAGGTTTCACTCGTTCCTTCCTACTTAATGCGTCTGCCACCACGTTCACCTTACCTGGATTGTAGCGAATCTCACACTCATAGTCACTAAATAACTCAATCCACCTCCTTTGACGCATATTCAACTCCTTCTGATCGAATATGTGTTGAAGGCTCTTATGATCCGTATAAATGACACTCTTCGTTCTGTACAAGTAATGCCTCCAAGTCTTAAGGGCAAACACAACAGCTACCAATTCTAGGTCGTGCATTGTATAATTCTTCTCATGGATCTTTAGTTGTCTTGATGCATAGGAAATTACTTTGCCTCTTTGCATGAGTACACAACCTAATCCATCAGGCAACGATAGTATTAGAGCATTACACAAATTATCTTTTAAGGTCTGGAATGCCTCTTCCTGTTCCATGCCCTACTCATACTTTTTTGTTTTTCTGAGTCAACAAAGTAAGAGGTTTAGCAATCTTAGAGAAATTTGCATTAAAACGTTGGTAGTAACCTTCTAACCATAAAAATGATCAAATTTCAGATGGTGTTGTAGGATCTTTCCAATTCTTTACCACCTTAATCTTACTTGGATCCACGTGAATACCATTCTGGTTGACCACATGACCAAGGAATTGCACTTCTTGTAACCAGAACTCACACTTGGAAAATTTTGCATTCAACTTCTCCTTCTTCAACAATTCCAACACCAGCCTCAAATGTTCCTTCTTAGACTTTGAGTAGACCAGAATGTCATCAATGAAAACAATGACAAACTTATCTAGGTACGGTTTGCAAACCCGATTCATCAAATCCATGAAGACTGCGGGTGCATTGGTTAATCCAAAAGGCATAACTATAAACTCAAAATGTCCGTATCTCGTTCAAAACGCGGTCTTTGGAATATCATCCTCATGTACTCAGAGCTGATGATAACCTGATCGAAGGTCTATCTTTGAGAAGTAGCGCGCTCTTTGCAGCTGATCAAATAGGTCATCAATTCTCGGGAGAGGATAGCGATTCTTGACAGTCAACTTGTTCAGCTCCCTATAGTCAATACACATGCGTAATGCACCATCCTTCTTCTTAACAAACAACACAGGTGCTCCCCATGGAGAATGACTTGGTTGTATGAAACCCTTGTCTTGCAACTCTTGAAGTTGTGCGGACAATTCTTGCATCTCCGAGGGCGCTAGAAGATATGGAGACTTCACAACCGGCGTCGCTCCAGGAACTAAATCTATGTGAAACTCAACTTGTCGTTGCGGTGGTAATCCCGACAAGTCCTCCGAAAACACCTCAACAAAATCTTGTACTACGGAAATATCACTCAATTTTGATTCATCTACCTTCACGTTACTTAAGGCTTTGGCGATTCCTGGAGTACATTCTCCCTGGACATGAAGTATCTTACCACTTTCCAATGGTATCCTAACCACCTTCTCGTGGCACACTATCTCAACCTTAAGCTCAGACAGCCAGTCCATCCCCACAATCACATCGAAACTCCCATGACCTAAGTGTGGAAACCTAAAGATCGTTTAAAGCTCAGTTTGTTTAGAACTTTAATCTAGGATGAACAATAACAAAAAACAATAGAATGTACAGTGGAATAAACATTAAGAACATTCTTTATTATTGCCTAACAAGGTTTCATCATCATCTTTATACAATGACTACTACAAGCCCCAATTCTACGTGATCAATCGTAGAACGTGTTATCTAAACTATAACAAGGAATCAAAGATCCTTGAGGCTAAACCAACCAAACCCTAGGCGTCTACTTAGAGGACTTGACGCCTAGACACACACACTCTTTTGGTGTTTACATCTTTGAAACACATAAAACTATATCTAGGGATCTCTTTATATAGTAGAGTCCATCTAGATTTACAAGGGAAAACATAATTGTATAAGGAAACTAAATCTTTTAATTCTTTAATAAACTTCATCTTTATCTTCAAGAATCATATCTTTTATCTTTTGTAGAATATCCTCCACCAGCTTGTAGAATTCTTGAATTGTCATTTAAGTCCCTCTTGTTTCCTTTTCATTCATTGTTTTGTCTTATCAACTCAAAATATATTTCCCAACAATCTTCCCCTAGTTGATAATGACAAAACCAAATAAGCACAAACTTCCCCTGAAGTTAATATATGAATGAAATATACTTCCCCTTAATCCATGCAATTCCACTAAGGATCTGTAAGTTGCACATCTTCTTTGTAAATCTTCTTCCCCTTTTTGTAAAGATGCGGTGATCTAAATCATCTCATTGGCGATTGTCCAAAACCATCTAGCAAAACTAACGACGAAACTTGTCTCATGGCACAATCGTCAAATGAGGTAACTCTTAACTCTTCTTACTATAGTGATAATGCATCTTCTCTTGATAATGATAGTATGCAAATAGAATTAGGAGCTTATGTGAACTATAGCTTAAAAATCATTAACAAGGAATAATATGTTGAAAAATAAACAGTGCTCTTTTAGAAAAAGAAATTTTAGAATTGAACGAGAAAATTAAGAAACTCGAGAGAAGTAAAGAAATTGAGTTTGCGTGTAAGTCATGTGAAGAACTTAAATTGGAAAACGCTAAACTTAAGGACACTCAAGTTAAATTTGTTAAATTTTATAAAAGCACTAATTCACTAAGAGAAATGTTAAACAATCAAAAGTCATAGTTGTAAAATAGGTCTAGGATTTGATTGTAGTAAAGCGTCAACAAGCGGAACTAAAAACATTAGTTTCGTTGGATCGTCCGCTAAAAAAGGGACGGACATATCCACCATAAAGGTGCACAGATCCACCTTACCTGGATCTGTGAGTCGCACCAATGGCGAAAAAAGGACAAAACACGTTTTTAGTCCACCTATGTCTTCTAGATCGGATTTTGTTATTACTAGGAAGAAACTAATACATAATAGCATTGATGAGTCAAAGAAACCGTCTTTAAAACCATCACTCAAAAGCGGTATAGGTTATGTCAAAACCGAGTCTAGATCGAAAACACCTCCACCTAGGAGAAATACTTCTCAATCAAGACACAACACACCTCAACCTAGAAGAAACTCTAGAGAACCATTTCATCAAAACTTATATCCTATGAATTGGAACAACCAACAAAGTCAATAATTTGTTCATACGAGAAATTGTATCCCATTTCAATATCCTAATCAATTGCAACAAATGCAAGGGATGTACAACACTAACATTTTCGGACCCATGAGATATTGGGGACCAAACGCTTGAATTTGTTTTTGTTGAAATAGGTATGCTTGAGAACATGCTTGGAACCGGATGAGTGGATCAAAGATAGTGGTTGCTCCAAACATATGACCGGTAACAAGAGTTTATTCTCTACCTACAAAGCATACGACGGTGGTAACGTTGTTTTTGGAAGTAACTTAAAAGGAAAGATCATAGGCAAAGGTACGATCTCTAATAACTCTCTTACTATATCTAATGTAGAACACGTAGATAACTTAGCATTTAACTTACTTAGTGTTGGTCAAATTTGTGACAATAAGTGTCAAGTCTTATTCACGAAAGAAGGTAGTGAAATAATTAAAGATGGTAAAATCATAGGAAACGGGATTAGGAAAAATGGTTTATACGTAATGAAATTAGGAAATAAGTCTCAAGACAAATTATGTCTCGCCACGGTAGTAGATAATTCTACCTTATGGCATAGAAGACTTGGTCATGCAAATATGCGCTTAATTCAATCGTTGTCATCTAAAGAATTAGCCAGAAACTTACCTAAGTTAAAATATGATAAACATTTTTGTGATGCTTGTAAAATTAGGAAGCAAGCTCATGCAAGTCATAAAGCTAAAAATATGGTTTCCACTAAAAGATGTTTAGAATTATTACATATGGACTTATTTGGTCCATCGGCAATTAAAAGCTATAGAGGTAATCTATACACCTTAGTTGTAGTAGATGATTATTCTAGGTATACATGGACTAGATTTCTAAAGACTAAAAATGAAGCTTTTGAAAATTTTGAAATATTAAGCAGGAAAATTCAAAACCAACTAAGTAGTAATATAATAGCTATTAGAACGAACCATGGTCGGGAATTTGATAATGAAGTGCAATTCAGAGCTTATTGTGATGCACAAGGCATTACTCATAACTTCTCGGCTCTACCTACTCCACAATCAAATGGGATAGTAGAAAGAAAGAATAGGACCTTACAAGAGATGTCTAGGACTATACTTAATGAACAATCCATTCTACAAAAGTTTTGGTGTAATGCCGTTGATACGTCAACTTATATACTAAATAGAATATTAATTCGACCGATTCTAGGAAAAACCCCTTATGAAATATTTAGAGGTAGGAAACCTTCTTTAGAGTATTTTAAAGTATTTGGAAGCAAGTTCTTCATTTTGAATACTAAAGACTATCTAACCAAGTTTAACCCAAAGTCATACGAAGGTGTTTTTCTAGGGTATTCTCAAAATAGTAAAGCTTATGTAGTATTAAATAAACATACAATGAAAGTCAAAGAATCACTCAACGTGACATTCGATGAAAGTCCTCCTCCTACCAAATTATCACCATTGGTTGATGATGATGTTGGTGAAGAAGAAGCCATTAGAAAGAATACCAAAATAGTAAATACTAATAATGAAGAAGATGAGTCGATAGAAGTTGACGAAATCGTTAACATTAAGGAGTCCAAGAATCATCCACTAGATCAAGTCATAGGAAATCTTAATCAAAGAACCTTAAGATCTCAAGCCCAAAATCATAGTAATTTCTTTTGTTTTATATCTACAATAGAACCCAAAAATGTCAATGAAGCATTAAAAGATGAAAGTTGGGTTGTAGCTATGCAAGAAGAACTAAATCAATTTGTAGCTAATGATGTTTGGGAATTAGTCCCTTTACCTATAAGTCAATCCGTCATAGGAACAAAATGGGTCTTTAGAAATAAATTAGATGAAAACGGTATAGTATCTAGAAATAAGGCTAGATTAGTGGCACAAGGATATAATCAACAAGAAGGTATAGATTACGATGAAACATATGCTCTGGTAGCTAGATTAGAGTCAATTAGAACACTTCTTGCTATTGCTTGTGAAAATGATTTTAAATTATATCAAATGGATGTAAAAAGTGCTTTTCTAAATGGTTTTATAAACGAAGAGGTTTATGTTGCTCAACCTCCGGGGTTCATTGATTTTCAAAAACCAAACTATGTTTATAAACTCAAAAAGGCTTTATATGGTCTTAAGCAAGCTCCTAAAGCTTGGTATGATAGACTAAAAGCATTTTTGATAAAATACGAGTATTCAATAGGAATGGTCGATAACACACTTTTTACTAAGAAATCAAAGTTACACCTTATCATTGTTCAAATATACGTTGACGACATTATATTTGGTTCCACGAGTCAAAACTTGTGTGATGATTTTACAAAAATCATGCACGACGAGTTTGAGATGAGTATCAGCAGCAATACAGACAAAAGCTAGTTTTCTAAAGCCTAACATGCAAATCCATCACAAGAGGCAACACCACAAAAACCTACATTCTAGGTTTCATACAATCATAAATAAACACAATAGAAGGTTTAGCCAAGCATATTAAAGATAAAGCAAGAGCATAGATAAATCAAACAACACATAGACATATTGAATGATTAAATAAACCTTACTTGCTTAAAACATGAGTTAGAGGAAGTACAATAGGGTTTTTAGGCCCTAAATTCGTCCCTAACATCTGCTAAACGAACTAGGGTTCGTACCCTCTTTTTATTCTAAAGTTACACACTCAAAACCCTAAATTCGGGTTTGTATATATAGGAAAAATGTTGTGACAGCGTCGTGTTTTAATCGTGACGCCGTCATGAAAGAGAATATTCTAGATAATTGGCTGGGTCGTATGCTCTGATGACATCATGGAATCTTGTGACGCCGTCATGATCTTCGTGGTGATGGCGTCACGTTGTGCCTCTGACGTCATCTCCAGCCACTGTAGAGAAATTCTTGATCAATGTTAGTGTAGGTCCGTAGTCTTGTCGGTTTCTTCTTCAAATGAGCCCAAGTCACGTGTAATTCTTCCAAATGAGAAATACCTAAAAAGGAATGATTAAGTACCTATTTTGGGCCTAAATGCACGATTTAAGGGGTTAAATAACCCCGAAAAAGTGTATAAAATGACACCTCAACAATACCCCTAACACTTATATTTGCTTGTCTCAGCAAATTGGGCTTTTCTACCTAGACACTATCAATAGAGGGGTTATTTTACTTACTCTTTAAAAGTATTTTTACTCAATAACATCACTTCTAGACCTTGTAATTAATAGCATGGAAAGTACACACTAGCACCTCACATAAGTGTTTGGGGATTCTCTCTTTCACTCGGTTGTATAATAAATTATAACATATGGGGGAAACGGAAAATCAACACTGCATCTACCATGTCATAAGCATTAAAATTACTATAGCTTGGTACAGGATCAAAACCCTCCACTTCAAGGTGTAAGTATAATTCATTACTATCTAAGAGGTCTTTTATACAGGGTTGTGGGGTGGTAGGTGTAAGATAACAAATAATACACAAAGAAACGGATGGATACTTTTGGTTGGCTTTGGGTGAGTTTCGAGTGGAAGGTTAGCAAATTATTTACACGAATACACGCAGGTTTTTTGTTCTAAGCCAAGACTGAAACAAAGAATAACAAACTCAACACAACTCCTACATCAATCTCTTTCTTTATATTTTTTAATTTTTTGAATAAATTAATACATCACAGGGTTTTATAATACGTACCCCTACACTTGAGCTTTTACATGCTCGATATTTACAATCTAACAATGA
Organism: Tanacetum coccineum; assembly: GCA_026074375.1. NCBI lineage: Eukaryota > Viridiplantae > Streptophyta > Magnoliopsida > Asterales > Asteraceae > Tanacetum > Tanacetum coccineum. Next base: position 23,106 of record BQNB010049161.1, on the reverse strand, counting down.
CACCGATTTGAGGTGGATCAAAAAATACATGGAGATAACAACAAATATAGGGGGTATTAGACTTAAACTTTTCTTCCCCATTCTTCTTTGAAATAAATACTACCATAAATCTCAATCGTCCCAAAACTGTATTTACAAGGATAAAGACTTAGCAACCGTGTACTCAAATAATTAACTTGGGTTAAAACAAATAAATGTACTAAAAAAAGAGTACATATAAGGAAGCAAGGCATATTGGGTGTAACGATTGGTTTAGGGGCGACAATACTCTTCATTACTAGTCAGTCTTAACAAGAAAATTATGAGAACCATGAAAAAGGATAGGCTCGGAGGGTTGTACTAAGGGTATCCTGCACTAAAGGTGAGTGCATGGCAAGGGTGTGGGATAGTTATATGATCGGTTTGACCATCATAACAATTACAGGTTTAAAACATAGGTTAATCCTAATGCCTCTTATCAAGCAAATCCTAATACTTACTATGCGGTCTCGGGATACATCACAATAACAAGTTCTAGAATTTAATATGCTACCGGTACACTCTCATAATCCTAAAGTAACCGATACTAATGTTCTAGAAAAGGCCGACAAAAACCACGCATACACACCGTACGAAAAACCAGACTAGACACACTTGTATTGCTCACGGATCCTTAACGTCGAACAGCTAAAGGATAACATCTAAGGGCGAACCTCAACATTGTGGAGGTGAATATGAGGTTTTTGCTTAATATAAATTCTAATCCATGAGAACGCTAATAATACTCGTTTTTTGTCGGGTAGAGTCAAAAAAAAATTAAATTTTGGTAAAAATCACCCTTTTATGCTATGTTTCGATATATTACCCATCTTTTTAAGGACAAAGCAAATGGCAAATGAAAGAATAGTTTCTAAGGCTTATTTTCCCCCTACACTTAAGTTGAACATTGTCCCCAATGTTCTCTAGAAGTACCCGTTAAAACAGATAAAGGGAAAAGAAAACAAGGAAAAGAAACTAGTACTCCCCTGGTTTACTCAATAATGGAGAAGAAACATGCGATAACTGGTTAAATCGTCCTCCGAGAATCATCCAATGAAACTTCCTAAGAACTTCCAAGCTTCTTCTCATCAAATATAACCTGTAATCAAAGACAAAGACAACTATACCAAGCATAAAATGTGCGATTTACCAATATACAATATGAATTTAGGGTTCGACTCGATAGATAGGATGAAAGAATTGTTAAATTCATTAGGTTTTGCAGGTTTATAATGGAAGAATAAATATATTAAATGTCGTGCAAGTTTTATTTTCAATAATAATTAAAAACTTTAAGTTTTCAGAACCTGGGCGTTTGACGCCGTCAGGGTTGTGGTGACCCCGTCACAGGTGTCGTGGTGACGGCGTCGCGTGTTAATCGTGACGCCGTCTCCACAGTCTGTGAAAACAAAATTTTTGTTTTTGATGAAAAATTTCTTGCACTTGATTCCATAAGTTAATTCCTGTATAAATGGCTGTACAAAACCTGAGATTTAACAATTCAATCATATGACTCGAAACTGACGCGAATTAATCTAAACAATTCATTTAACATGTTTGAATTTGGCTCAAAAGCCGGATAAATTCCCCTACACTTATTGTTTGCAAAATACCTTTGATTGAAATTAAGACGAAGTTAAAGACAAACAAAGCATGATTACAAGATAGTTCAAACATAATAAAACAAACTATGAAGAATAAAACACACATGACACTCCTAATATGCGGGAAAGTAAATTGGGTTGCCTCCCAAGAAGCGCTTTTCTTTATTAACGAGTCTTGTAGCTAGACTCGAAGTCACACGTCCTTACGTGACTTCTCCTTCATCATCCATTCCTGTTAGGTATTCGGGTCCAAGCTCTAGGCATTCTTTATAAAATCTTAGTATCTTGCTCATTACATACTCTACTCCTCTTCTCTTGTCCTCCTCGTTCCTAAGATAGACTGATTTGGTATGCTCCTTTTCTAAGTCTAACAGTGAATCATATTGTTCTATCTTATGAGGCATCTTATAGGCAACTTCATTGGTCCTGTTAATGAATCTTACAATTCCTTCAGGTGGGTTTTGAGTCATGTTGGATATTTCTATAAAAGGTCTCCCTAGTACCACCTGTGACAACCTAGGGTCTTATTATCTTGTTGTCACTGATGATGACTCTAGTAGGTTTAGTGGGTTTTCTTTTTGGCATCTAAGGATGGACTAGTGGAAATCTTAAAACTTTATCACAAGCAATAGAAAACTAAATAAATCATAAGGTTACAATAACAGTGTGACAAAGGAACTGAGTTTAAGATAGTGAAATGAATCGGGGTTCTTATGAGATGACAGGAATCAAGAAGAATCTAGTGTTGCTATGACTCCACAACAAAATGGAGTAGCTGAAAGAAAGAATAGAACACTAATAGAGGCATCTAGGACTATGCTAGCAGATTCACTATTACCTACTACATTTTAGGCTGAAGCAATTAATACTGCTTGCTATGTTTAGAGTAGAGTTTTGATAACAAAGCCTCATAACAAGACACCTTATGAACTTTTAATTGGTAGATCACCAAATCTAGACATCATTAGACCTTTTGGGTGTCCTGTTACTATCTTGAATACCTTAGATCATCTAGGAAAGTTTGAAGGGAAGGCATGATGAGGGTTTTCATGGTTGATACTCTGTTAAGATAGTAAGGCAATTAGGGTATAAAACACTAGAACCAAGAAGTGAAGAGAACCTCATAATTAAATTTTCTTAAAAATAAACATAATGTTGCAGGAAGTGGTCCCGAATGGCTCTTTATATGATTCACAATGACGCTCAACTATCAGAGCAAAAAAAAAAATAAAGAAACTCAAGAACCAAAGAAATAAGAATAACAACACAAAATCTATGAATTATGAGCCAGTTTTTGCAGAAAAACAAACTAATATGATGCATGTATAGAGACAAATATTAATGCAGTACCAACTGGACAGAGACAGCATCTAATCATGAATAATTCTAGCTACCATTTTGACTTCTTATCTCAAGGTCCAAAGAGCTTAATGATAGAGTTTGTAAGTGAAGCTGGGAAAGAAAGAAAGAAGCTCGAGTATCTAGCAAAAGATGGTGATAAAAAATGGTCATGAGAAAGATGTTTTGAGAGATCAAAGAAAACTCTAAAAGAACAATTTGAATCAAGAAACTAAAAGATTGGTTGGTCAAGGAGAGGCTACTATCACTAACAACACTAACAGACTTAATATTGTTAGTCCATCTGTTAGTGCTGCTCGGAAAAGTTTTGATAATAATGATCTTCCAACTGATCCTCTTATGCCTGATTTGGAGGATTTTACGTTATCTTTTAGAGTGCAAATGATGATGAAGAATGTGGGTGCAGAGGCTGACCTAAACAATTTGGAAACTCACCATGAATGGTCATCTTATTCCACAACTAGAATCACAAGGATCATCCTAAAGACCAGATTATTGGAGACATAAATTTAGCTATTCAAACAAGTAGAATGATCAATTTTTCTAAAGAAAATGCTATGGTTAGCTACATTAGCAAGAAGAGAAGAAAAAATGACAAAGATTATCATAACTGCTTGTTTGCCTGTTTTCTCTCTCAAATAGAACCCAAAAAGGTAATTCAAGCTTTGACAGATCCAAGTTGGATTGAAGCAATGCAAGAGGAGCTTCTGCAATTTAAACTTCAAAAGGTTTGGATTTTGGTGGATCTTCCTAAAGGCAAGAGAGCTAATGGAACTAAGTGTGTATATAGAAACAAGAAAGATGGGAGATGAATTGTAGTCAGAAACAAGGCAAGACTGGTTGCACAAGGTTATACCCAAGAGGAAGGAATTGATTATGATAAGGTTTTAGCTCCATTGCTAGGAATTGAAGCACCAGGATATAATTTTGGCCTATGCATCATTTATGGGGTTTATTGTGTACCAGATGGATGTGAAGAGTGCCTTTTTATATGGTACTATTGAAGAGGAGGTGTATGTGTGCCAACCTCCTGGTTTTGAAGATACCATAGATTCCCATGAATAAGGTATTTATAAAGGTGGGAAAAAGTTTTATATGGTCTACATCAAGCTCCTAGAGCCTGGTATGAGACCTTGACTACCTACTTAATTGAAAATGGATTTAGAAGAGGTACTATAGATAAGACTTTGTTCATCAAGAAAGACAAAGGTGATATCTTGTTAGTACAGGTGTTATATTGATGATATCATCTTTGGTCTAACAAAGAAGTCTTTATGTGATGATTTGAGCAGATATGCACAAGAAATTCCATGTAGAGTTCTATGGGGGATCTCACTTTTCTTCTTAGGGTGACAAGTACAACATAAGAAATATGGAATCTTCAATTAAGCCATGGGGAGACAAAAATGTGTTGATATATTGAAAAAAAGTTTGATTTAATCACGTGAAGACAGCAAGCCACGCCATATGAACCTAACACGGGCATTGGTCAAGGGATGAAGAACTGATAGTGTGATGTTTCATTTATATAGATCAATGATTGGATCATTGATGTACCTAACAGCTTTAAGACCAGACATAACTTTTGCTGCTTGTGCTTGTGCAAGGTTCCAAGTTACACCTAAAACCTCACATCTTCATGCTGTGAAGAGGATCTTTGGATACTTGAAAGGTCAACCTAAATTGGGCCTTTGGTATCCTAGAGATTCACCATTTGACTTGGAAGCCTTTTCTGATAGTGATTATGCTAGAGCTAGTCTTAACAGGAAATCCACAACAAGAGGTTGTCAATTTCTTAGCAAGAGGTTGATTTCATGGCAATGTAAGAAGCAGACTATAGTAGCCAATTCTATTACTGAAGCAGAGTATGTTGCTGCTGCTAATTGATGTGGATAGGTGTTATGGATTCAAAATCAAATGCTTGATTATGGATTCAACTTCATGAACACCAAGATTTACATTGATAATGAAAGCACCATTTGTGTTGTAAAGAATCCAGTGTTTCACTCTAAAACCAAGCACATAGAGATTAGGCACCATTTCATCAGAGATTCTTATGAGAAGAAGTTGATTCAAGTGATCAAGATTCACACAGACCATAATGTTGCAGATCTTCGCACAAAGGCCTTTGATGTTAGCATGTTTAACTTTTTTGAATTGTAGCATGGAGTATTATAAATCTCTGAAGTATAGTTTGAGGGGAGGTTTATTTGATTTAGATAACATTTTTAACTTTATTTCATTGGGTTATGCATAAATATGGATCCTCCATGAATTCTTATCATTATCTATCAAGTAATTTAAATGTTCTTGTGATGAATAGACGCATGTTGTTGTATAGTTATTGGAGAAAAAGTTAATATTGTTAGTCTAATTTTAGTGTTGCTCTGTATATGTGTATTGGCATAGCTGGTAATATACATAGAAGCTTTGTTTGAGGAAAAGCTATTTGGAACTATGTGTATAAATGTAGTAGATTATACAACATGGATACTTAGAATGGAGTGCAAGAGCTGCCAAGTGATGAAAATGGATTAATATTGGTAACTGATACTTAGTATTGCTAAGCTTAAATGTTAATACTGTCTGTTATTGTGAGTAATATGCAAGATGTTTTGGATTGTGTTTCTCTATGTTTGGAACTAACATTTTACAGGTTTAGAGCTTCAAGGTTATTTGATTAATGATGGTTATGCTGATTTGGTGAGAATGCTGGTGACTTTGTTAATACTGCTGATGTTTCACATGATTGGTTTACACCACATAACAAATGGTCATCAATTCACCATGTCTAACAGACAAGAAAGAATTGGTTATTCCAGGGCAAACGGCAACTGGTAAAGAATTCTCAAATCCGTTGATGGCTGGTAGTTTGCTAAAAACTATAAGTACGAAAGTTAGTACTGATAGCACAAACTTAGTACTGCTAGCCTAACTTAGTGCTGCTTGTTACCGTTACTACTGTTATAGGCATAATAGATTTTCATTAATTAATTATAACCGTTGAGATATCTCCACCAACAACTTGCATATAGGGGTCTATGATTTGGAAAATTTTTGATATTTCTTTTCCTTATAAGATTTCTTCCATATTAAGTCTGTCAAATCAAAACCCTAAGTGCTCTTTATAATATCTCAATTAACTTTAACAAACCCTCATACTCTCATCAACGATCTTAAACCTAGAATCTTTTTCATCAATCCCTCACTAAATGGTTGATTTGAAATTTGTCGATCAACACAATATGGTAGCCTATTTGGAAAAGAGTGATGAGAATGTAGAGTTTCATCAGATAGTAGACTTCCTATCTACATGTTCAATCAAATATGCTCTCACTGTAAGTCCTACTATCTATGCTTCTTATGTTGAACAGTTTTGGAACAATGCTACTTCCAAAACAATCAATTCTGTGAAGTAAATATATGCTATTGTTGATGGTAAGGCTGTGGTTATATCAGAATCATCAGTAAGAAGTGATCTTCTCTTTAATGATGAGGATGGTGTAACTTGCCTCACAAATGATGAAATTTTTGAAAACCTTGCATTGATGGGATATGAACAACTTTCAACAAAACATACTTTTCAAAAAGGTTCATTCTCTCCACAATGGAAATTCCTAATACATACCATCCTTCATTGCATAAGTTCAAAATCAACTGTTTGGAATGAGTTTTCAACTAATTTGGCTTCAACAGTTATATGTTTGGCAAAGGGTCAAAAGTTTAATTTTTCTAAATTAATTTTTGATGGTATGTTAAGGAACTTGGATTCAAAGAAGTTTTTAATGTATAGAAGGTTTTTACAACTCTTTTTGAATAATCAGCTTAAAGATTTACTAAAACCTTTTAATGATACATATGTGACACCATGCCATACTAAAAAGGTTTTCTCAAATATGGCAAGGAAAGTGTTGATTTTTCAAGAAACATTACTCCACTTTTTGACTTTATGTTGGTGCAAAACCAAGCACCTGAGGGTGAAGGTTCAGCAATACACCCTGAACCCCAACCCACACCCTCTACCTCACAACCAAATGTCTCAGAACCTCAAATTGCATCACTTCATATTGAAACATATCCAACTACAGCACCCCAAACTGAAGCACATCAATTTGCAGTATCTCAAATTGTTTTTCATGAAGCTCACATTAAGCAAATTCCCCCATCTCCAACTACTTATCAAAGAAAATGAAAGACTCAAAAACATAGGAGAACCAAAAAGGACATTGAGTAACCTCAGACTAGTGTGCCTCTAGACCATGGAGCAGATAAGGCTGTCCGTAAGGAAGGGGTGACAGTGTGGAAAGGGCTATCACTACTGATGCTAGCTTAGATGCAGCACATGACAGTGATAACATTTTTAAGACCCAATCCACGGCAATGCTTAATGTTGACTTTCCTCAGGGAATAGATACATGTGGCATTCCCAGGCGCCAAGAAACCATGAGGGGTACTCCTGCTCAGACTAGGTCTAAAAGAGTACTTGAACAGCCCAATGAACCACCTCTCTTAGAAGATCACACATCTGGAAGTGGGGAGGGCAGGATGGAACAAACTTTTGAATTGACGGATAATTTACCATCTACACCCCATGATTCACCTCTCATAGGAGGTTACACACCTGGAAGTGATGAGGGTAGGATGAAACTAGATGAATTGATTACTCTGTGTACAAAACTGTTAAAACAGGTGATTGACTTGGAGAAAGAAAAGGATGCTCAAGCTGTGGAGATCCTCAACCTAAAGAAAAGAGTTAAGAAATTGGAAAGAAAAAGGAAGTCAAGCATCTCACACCCAAGAATGAGGAAATACAAAAAAGTTGAGACTTCTTCTGATGATGGTTTGGATGAGGAGGATGCATCCAAACAGGGGAGGAGAAGTGACATGATAAAACCAATGTTCACAAATAAGGATTTTGAAGAGCTGCTTAAAGGGCTGCAAAGATTAGAAGTAAACCACCTACTAGGACTCAGTTGAGGAATCTTATGATAACTTATCTAAAGAACACAAGTGGTTACAAATACAGTCAGCTAAAATGAAAGACTTATAAAGAAATCCATGGGTTGTATGAAAGACAGCAAAAGAGGAATCAAGATTTTATACCAATGGATACAGAAGTGATTAATGACAGTGGAAAGAAGAATGATAGCAGTAGCAAGCCAGCCGAGGGAAGTAGAAAGAAAACACTTGCCAGAAAAAGATCAGGTGAAAAGAAAAGTAAAGAGAGTGCTAAAAAGCAAAAGCTAGAGGATGTTGCAGAGGAATAAGAATCAGCAAAGAGTGAAGAAGAAGCAGCTGCAGACTATGAGCATGAAAAGGAAGAGTTAAGAATGTGGTTAACAGTTGTTTCAGATGAAGAAGATACTATGGATCCAAAGATTTTGTCTGCTAAATACCCTATAGTTGATTGGGAATCTCAGAACTTAGGGAGTGTTGATATGGAAGATCTATATGTTTATAAGATAATTAGAGCAGATGGGAATACTAGTTATCATAAATCATTATCCAGTATGCTCAGGAAATTTGATAGATATGATTTGGTAGATTTGCACAGATTGGTGATGAAAAGGTTTGAAGACACTACTCTAGAAGGTTATAATATGCTGCTTTGGGGAAATCTTAAGGTAATATTTGAATCAAACGCAGAGGATGAAATTTGGAGTAATTAGCAGGATTGGACTCTAATTAGCTGGAAATTGTATGAAAGTTGTGGAGTTCATACATTACTAATGGATGGTACTTTGACCTACTTCAACATGCTAGTAGAGAAAAGGTATCCTCTCATGAAGGAAATGTTGCAAAAGATGTTGGATTGGAAGCTAGAAGCTAAAGCTGAGAGCACAATGGCATTTGAGCTTCTCAAGTTTATCAAGTCACAATTAGAAGAATGAAGAAGTGTTTGGATACATCCTCCTGGTGATCAAGATTCTTATACTGAAGAAACTTGTTGATTTGGAGATAAATCGCAAGTTTAGGGGAGGATTGTTGGGAATTAAGAGCTTCTATAAGGTTATACTGCTGATGGACTTAGTACTGCTATTTGAATATTTGTGCTGCTACTGAAGATTGAAGAATATAAACTAAGTCTTTAGTACTACTAGTTGTAATAGTTAGTACTGTTAGTTAAAGTTAGTAGTGCTAGTTAGTTTATTAGTATTGTTAGTATAAGAAGTTAGTACTGCTTATGTGATATGCATGAGATATATTAGGAATAGATATGCATGATTACTTAACGCGGTTTGTAAGCCCATTAGGGTTTCCTTAGTGTATAAAATGAATCCTACGGCATAGTAAGATATATCAATTTTCACAGCAAACACATATCAATTTATAGTTAGTTATTCTGTAACCTAGGCAGAATATTTGCAATCAATATATTCAAGTTAATATTCATTGTTCTTCTTAGTATTACAAGTTAGATTCCGCATAACTTGTAGTATTCAAAATCATAGTTTCTCATATAGTTAGTTTGGATTTATCCAAGTTAACTAAGCTTTAACGGGCTAAAGAAGATCCGTTTCATTGGGACTTCACAATTACGCTGTAACCAACATTATCTGTTAATGAAGGAAATCCGTGTCAGAAGTGTTACGGCGTAACGTCGTCGGTGTGGTTACGCCGTAACCACATCAATTACGGCGTAAACTTTTCTATTATTAGGCCGTAAAGTATAACTCATCTAGGGACTAAAGTGCACAAAAGTTATTATGTTTCAAGAAATTATTATAAACAACAATGAAGACGAGGGGCTATAAGTGCACAAGTGTCAAACTTTATATGTAGTATATATATACTACACGCATAGGAATAAAGTATCCATCAATCAAATTCATTCTTTTGTTCCTACTGGTGTGCGACGAACAGAAAGAAGAAAAAGGAAGAAGGAGCAGGTAGCCTACCTACTTGATTCGGGTATAGGGCGAACCCTTTCGGGGTTCGCTACGGAATCCAACTAGAAGATCGGGAGCATTATTTCAGTATGATTTGTACATGATTCCTCGACAATTATAGTTTGATTTCAATTAATTATTTTTAATAATTTATTTGGTCTCGGCTTAATTTGTTGATGTTTGATATTTATTATGTCTAATTTTACTCTTTTTCATTTAATTTATTAATTATTCCTTGGTTAATTATTTTTTATCTCTTTGTCTGACTATTGTTTCGTTAGATATTCCTTGACTATCGTGTAACCCTGGTTTTTGGTAGTACGGGTAGTTTGGACCTTGCTAGCCCCATTATTAGATTATCATGTCAATATGGGATCCATCGGGTACTAGGGAGGATCTATGACTCCATCCCTAGTGTAGGAACTAACCAGTCTCCGTACTTATCAATCAATATACTTAAAAAGCATAGGAACTCTTTCAGAGGAGGTTAATAATCTGTATAGGTTATTAGATAAGTTTTGGGAATAATTAGGATTAATCACTACAACCTGGATATCATACCTCCTATACGATTTGGACTGAGTCAGAATCGCAGGAAGTATAGGATAGACTAAATATATCTATTCAAGTCTATCGACTTTAAAACCCACTAATATAACTAGAATTAGACATTGCACTTTAGATCAAGATAATCCAACCTTGGATATTTAATTAAGTTAAATGGGTTTATCTTCTTAGTAGTTTTCCACTATACCAATTCCTTTGATTGATAAAACCACTTTAATTCCTCTTATTTATTTTTTTACAACTTAATCACTAAAACAGCTTTAAAAACGTGACACTTTAAACTCAGATTTATTTCCACCCTTTAGCTCTTGGGACGACCTCAGATTTACCATAACTACACTACTCACAATTGGGTTCTTTGCCCGTTAGTGCGTTTGTAAGGTGAAACGAGTTTTATAAATTTCAAACTTGGTAAATATATATTTAAAATAAAATACGCATCAAGTTTTTAGCGCCGTTGCCGGGGAGCTAATTAGGTTTTAAATTTGAGTTTTGTGTATATTTTATTTTAGTATTTGTTTCCTTGTAATAGCACAATCTACTGTTATCTCTCGTTTGATTTTTAGGACACATGGAAATGGAGCCTGACATTGAGAACATGACGATAAGTGAGTACCTTGAGTATGAAGCTGCGAAAGAAAGGAGATTATGAGACGATGTTCGATCTAGAAGAAGTCCAACAAATTATAATGAGGCGGATGTTGACTCTTTTCACCGGAATAAGAGTAAGACTATTAGTTATTTGTACTCTCATAACTTAACTCCTCCACACCCTTATTTCCTACCCGTTCAACCCTATCCTAAGAATTATTTTGTATCTACTAATGAGAGCAACGATGTAGACATTGAAAATATGACTATAGCGGAATATAATCTATACGTTGCTAAACAAGGCCTAGGAATGAATCCACTCAGTAATCACTCATATGGTTTCACACCCTAATTTTTTGCTCAACCATCACACACATCTAACCCTAGTAAAAAGGATTCTGAATTTGATAAAATCTTAGATGACTTAATTAAAACAGGAGCCGAAAACATGAAGCGATTGGGGCATGATTTAGTTCAGGATAGTATTTAGGAACATGATGATGATTTGGAGGAGGATCAGGAGGAAGATGGTGATGATGGGGATACTTCTGATATGTGGGATATTACGGTCGAGGACGTAGAATGGATTACGTAATTTTTTAACGTCCCTGATGAAATAGACAAAATAGTACAACCTTTGATCCCAGAACCCATCCACACCACACCACCTAATGATGATTATGTAGCACCGGCTACTAAATTAATTTTAGATGAACTTTTGGAAGAATTCGGAGATGAGATCTTGAATGTAACCATGGTTGACAATGAGGTTGATTTTTATCCTACTGAGGATTTAGAAGAGCTTGAAAGACTTCTCGCTAAGGAACCTCAGTCAAAATTTACGGAAATACAGGTGTATTCAGTTATCATAAATACCGAGCCTTTCATTCATACTCAACTAATAAGTCCTTTATATGGAGTGTTCAAAACATCTAAACCATGTAAGGTAGATAAGGACATTATATCTCCTCGAAGGTATGCCTTTTATTCATCATTTCCCTATCCTGTAGCATACTTACACCCTAAGTGTGTCTATTGCTACTTCCACCCACACTTAATCCCAAGTGAGGGGATGGACACCCGATTACGTAGTAAATAAGGGTGGAGTCAAGCTAAAGACTCAAACAAAAATAAGCGCTTCGTGGGAGGCACCCCATTCCTATCTTGTAACTTATGTTTTGTCTTATTTCATTTCAATTTTTTCATATTAGTTGGTTTGTATGTTCCTTACATGGTTTTGCAAGGGTATAACAGCGAGGAGACAAATTTCGAGGTCACCTGGACTCGTAATTATGTGGTATTGTTGCTACTGTTGTAGCAATTATGTCGTAACCAACACATTTACATCGTAATCATTTAAATTATAGCATAATCTTTTCCATGATTAAGCCATAACTGAACTTAATCCAAAATTTTCAAAATGTCATCCACATAATTACGGCGTAACCCAGTCCATGGTTACGCCGTAATCACTTTCTGCAAACCATTAAAATGTTTGAAATTTTACAAAACCATGTATATTGGTAAATGAACTTTGTGGGTATGTTCTCTAGAAACCCTCACGAGACTTCACTCGTCCACTTGGGCCACCAAGTGGTTTAAAAGGCTTGTTGCATATGCTAAATGCAACCGTGATTCCTACAAAAGTAAGTTAGGATTGTATTTCTTATATCATATCCTATACATTTCGTGCTATTATGCTGTTATCTGGATTTATGCTTTTGGTATTAGTCTTTCTTGCAGCCATACATGCTATGCACATGTGGTGGTGCTTGGATACTAAACAAGCTGCGAGGAAGCATCGCAAACCGGACTAGTTGGATGCTATACAGGTGGTTGATAAAGTTGCATGTGATGTTGGATATTGTTCGAAGAAGAAGACTTAGAGCATTGCTTAGAGCATGTTGTATCTTTATATCACTGAGCAAATCCAGGGAAGTAATCCGTTCAATTTCTAACCCTTCCTATTTAAATTTTATATGCTTATGTTTGACTCAAGTGGGGGAATGGATTAGAAATAAGCACCCATTTGAATATACTTTCCTTTATTTTTTAGTTTATTTTGAAAAATGTTTCATTACTAAAATTTTGACATGTTTTTCATTACTTAACTAGTTAAAACTTTACTGAGCACACCTACCTTATAATTTAATTGTGTGAGGATAAGCCTTTCCGTTTTCCCTTTATACATAAGCCCAATAAAAATGAGTGTGCCGGTGGTTGTAGTAGACTTAGCTTGGCCCCTGAGTATATCTTTTCAGAGCCATAATAATGAGCATTGCACCTAGTATAATCGGTGTAGCTGTGATAAAAGGCAATTTTAGGATTAACCCAAAATAGCCCATCCATGTTATGTTTGTGTATATTGACTTTTCACACTAATTAGTCAACCCCCCTGTTAAACCCCTTGTTGCACTCATCTTTAGTGCAAGATACCCCTAGTACAACCTGCTGAGCCTTTCCTTTCATTTTGTAACCCAATATATGTTGTTTCATTACACCTATCACCTTAGCCTACCCTGTAGTTTCTTAGTCTAAGATTGGGGAGTTTCTGGTTATTTTTTGGTTTCATTAGTGGAAGTTGCGAGTTAGGATAGAGGGTATTTGAAGAAAAGACGGGTTTTGAAGACAGTTGATCTCAAGTGGGGAGACACCCATGTATATATGTGTTTGTATTATGATTTATTGTATCCTTGTCTTGCATCAAGAGAGAGAGAGAGAGAGAGAGAGAGAGAGAGAGAGAGAGAGAGAATAAAGAGCATGCAAGAAAGTGTTTATTAGTCAGCTTATATGTCGTATAGTGATAGTATTTCTGCCTTGTCTAACTGTGATGATTCCGTCTTTATAAAAGGGTAGTTCTTTTAAACCCATGACATTTCTATCTCTCCTTTCTATTATAAGTTTGTATGTACAATGAGGGCATTGTACATCTCAAGTGGGGGAAGGGAGATAGAAATGAGGTATTTGGTGAAATTATGTGCTAATTTGGCCCAAAATTTTAAAAAAATTTTGCACATAATTTTTGTTCATTGATGATGAAGGCCGAGTTAATGCGACTTTCTTGCCTAAGTCATGAAGATTATGAGGCAATACATTATATTTCATACGAATTAACTCGTGTATTCTGAAGACCCTTTGACTTTTGACCCTCATTTTTACCTTTTGGGATTCGAATGCGACTAGTGACGGGGAGATTGTGGACTTAGGAAACTATTTGTTTTGTGTTTTATTTAACAACAATTAAATGTGCATCCCATGTCTTTATCCTACCTAATTTCATTCTCCATCCTAATCGTTGGTTTTGCTCGAATGAGGGAGTGAGCAATCAGACATGTCTTATCCGTCATTACGGATATATATGTGTGGTTTTGCCGCCCTTGTTGGTGTAACGCTTTTGGTAAAGATTACATTTAGAGAATGATTCACACTGTAAGCCTTTGTGTTGTGTCAACCCATTTGCCTTTTTAAACAGTTGCATCTAGACTCTAGTAGTGAAGCTTAGTATCCTGGCTAAGCTTATGATAGAATACTCGCCATGACTGAGCAGTTGAGTGATCACCAAAAATGAAACACATAGATTAGAGAGTATGAGTGTGATTCGTTTTTCCTTTCGTGAGGTGCTTGGTTTGGAATTTTCTAGCATAGATAATTTTTAACTTCATATCTTCCTGGATAACTATGGAGATACCTTTTTGAGAATTATTTAAAAGGTTCTACTTAAGGGCAAGTAGAAGTCAAGTGGGGGGATATTTAATAACATCAAATATTTAATACTTTTTCATATCAAATTCCTACGTTTATTACACTGCTTTATGTCATTTTGATACTTAATTCACTTGTATTCTGTATTTTTGGTAATTTTGGCAATGGAATAGAAAAGATGCGGAAAAACGGCTTTTTATATAAAAATCTGCATTATTCATGAGTTACGGCGTAATTGATAACATGATTATGCCGTAACCGGTTATTACTTATGAAATTTTATGCTAACAAAAAGGTTACAGCGTAACGTCTTATATGAGTTACGTCATAATTAACCATTTATTATGAAGATTTGGAAGATCACTTAATTATTACGAAGATTCGGTGCTGACGAGGCTTTACGGCGTAACGTACCAAATAGTTTCGTCGTAATCTATTATTATGGAAATTATATTGTTACTGACTCAGGGTTATGGCGCAATGTGATTATTAATTACAATGTAACCAACATTATCTCTTAATGAAGGAAAGCCGCATCAGAAGTGTTATGGCGTAACGCCGTCAGTGTGGTTACGCCGTAACCACATCAATTACGGCGTAAACTTTTATATTGTTACGCCATAAAGTACGACGCATCCATGGACTAAAGTGCACAAAAGTTATTATGTTTCAAGAAATTGTTATAAACAACAATGAAGACGAGGGGCTAGAAGTGCACAAGTGTCAAACTTTATATGTAGTATATATATATATACTTCATGTATAGGAATAAAGTATCCATCAATCAAACTCATTCTTTTGTGCCTACTAGTGTGCGATGAACTGAAAGAAGGAAAAGGAAGAAGGAGCAGGTAGCCTGCCTGCCTGATTCGGGTATAGGGCGAACCCTTTCGGGGTTCGCCATGGAATCCAACTAGAAGATCTGGAATATTATTTCAGCATGATTTGTACATGATTCCTCGACAATTACAGTTTGATTTCAATTAATTATTTTTAATAATTTATTTGGTCTCGGCTTAATTTGTTGATGTTTGATATTTATTATGTCTAATTTTACTCTGGTCATTTAATTTATTAATTATTCTTTGGTTAATTGTTTTTGATCTCTTTGTCTGACCATTGTTTCATTAGATATTCCTTGACTATCGTGTAACCCTGGGTTTTGGTAGTACATGTGGTTTGGACCTTGCTTGCCCCATTATTATATTATCATGTCAATATGGGATCCATCAGGTACTAGGGAGGATCTATGACTCCATTCCTAGTGTATGAACTAACCGGTCTTCGAACTTATCACTCAATATACTTAAAAAGCATATGAACTCTTTCAGAGGGGGTTAATAATCTTTATAGGTTATTAGATACGTTTTAGGAATAGTTAGGATTAATCACTGCAACCTGGATATCCTACCTCCTATACGATTTGGATTTAGTCGGAATCGCGGGAAGTATAGGATAGACTAAATATACCTATTCAACTCTATCGACTTTAGAAACCACTAATAAAACAAGAATTAGACATTGCACTTGAGATCAAAATAATTCAACCTTGGATATTTAATTAAGTTAAATGGGTTCATCCTCTTAGTAGTTTTCCACTATACCAATTCCTTTGATTGATAAAACCACTTTAATTCTTCTCATTTATTTTCTTACAACTTAATCACTAAAACAACTTTAAAAACGTGACAATTTAAACTCAGATTTATTTCCACCCTTTAGCTCTTGGGACGACCTCAGATTTACGATAACTACACTACTCACTATCAGGTTCTCTGCCCGTTAGTGCGTTTGTAAGGTGAAACGAGTTTTATAAATTTAAAACTTGGTAAATATATATTTAAAATAAAATACGCATCAAATGTCTCATCATGTATGCCAATATCACATCTACTCATCCGTTTAACGTCTTTTATATCAATATTACATCAACTTATCCGTTTAATGTCTCAATATGTATGTCGATATTATGTCGACTTATCCGTTTAATGTCTTAATATGTATGTTGATATCACATCGACTCATCCGTTTAACGTGTTTTATAACATATGAAATCGACTCACCCGTTTAACGTCTCATCATCTATATCAGTATCACAATAACTTATTCGTTTAATGTCTCAGTATGTATGTCGATATCACATTGACTTATTCGTTTAACGTCTTTTATAGCATATAACATTGACTCACCCGTTTAACATCTCATCATCTATATCAATATCACATCGACTCATTTGTCTAACGTCTTTTATTTCAATATCACATCGACTTATTTATTTAATGTCTTTTATATCAATATCACATCGACTTCGTCTGTTCAACATCTTTTATATCAATATCACATTGACTAATCCTTTTAACATCGCATCATATACACGATATATCAATGTCACATCGACTCATCCGTATAACGTCTCATCATGTATGTCGATATCACATCTACTCATCCGTTTAACCTATGTTATATCAATATCACATCTACTTATCCGTTTAATGTCTCAATATGTATGTCGATATCACATCCACCTCTCCGTTTAATGTCTCAATATGTATGTCGATATCACATTGACAAATCCATTTAACATCTTTTATAACATATCAAATCGACTCACCCGTTTAACGTCTCATCATTTATATCAGTAACATATCAACTTATCCATTAAATGTCTCAATATGTATGTCGATATCGCATCAACTCATTCATTTAATATATTTTATAGCATATAACATCGACTCACCCGTTTAACATCTCATCATTTATATCAGTAACATATCAACTTATCCATTAAATGTCTCAATATGTATGTCGATATCGCATCAACTCATTCATTTAATATATTTTATAGCATATAACATCGACTCACCCGTTTAACATCTCATCATCTATATCAATATCACATCTATTGTTTAACGACTCATTTGTTTAACGTATTTTATTTCAATATCACATCGACTCCTTTATTTAATGTCTTTTATATCAATATCACATCGACTTCGTCTGTTCAACGTATTTTAAATCAATATCACATCGACTAATCCTTTTAACGTCGCATCATATACATGATATATCAATATCACATCGACTCATTCGTTTAACGTCTCATCATGTATGTCGATATCACATCTACTCATCCGTTTAACGTCTTTTATATCAATATCACATTGACTCATTTGTTTAACGTCTTTTCTATCAATATTACATCGACTTATTTATTTAACGTCTTTTATAGCATATCACATCGACTCACCCGTTTAACATCTCATCATCTATATCAATATCACATCGACTCATTTGTTTAATGTCGCATCATATACATGATATATCAATATCACATTGACTCATCCTTTTAACGTCGCATCATATACATGATACATCAATATCACATCGACTCATCCATTTAACATCTCATCATGTATGTCGATATCACATCTACTCATCCGTTTAACGTCTTTTATATCAATATCACATTTACTCATTTATTTAACGTCTTTTTTATCAATATCACATCGAGTCATCCTTTTAACGTCTCATTATACATATCAAGTTCACATCGACTCACCCGTTTAACGTCTTATAATGTATATCAATATCACATCAACTCATATGTTTAAAGTTTTTTATATATCAATATCACATCGACTCATCCATTTGACGACTTATATATCAATATCACATCGACTCATCTATTTAACGTCTCATCAGGCATATTAATATCACATTGACTCATTCATTTAACGTCTCATCATATATATATATATATATATATATATATATATATATATCAATATCATATCGACTCACCCATTTAACGTCATGTATAAAATACCAGTAGCCGAGGTCGTTCTTTTATTACTAATTTACACCCGTTGAGGCACACCGTACAACACCCAGATGCAAGATTAGTGGTAGATGGAAAGAAAAAAATGGTGTTTAAATAACCTCCCTATTTCAAATAATATATATTCACATCAATTTCAAAAGATTTGTTAGGTTGAATAAAAGATTTCATAGATAGATGTGTAATTATACACGTTTATCTATATTAATTACACACAAACTGAATAACACGTAATCATTACTACACCGGATGTGTAGCAATTTTGTAAACGTGCACACAAAGAAATCAAAAGTCGAGATAATCTTTTATGTCATACTCTGACATACCTTCATAACCCAAATATACTCCCTTTGTTAATCCACTACCAAAACACCTCATCTGTTTTTTTGGTGAAATAAAACCCCTCATTTTTTATAATCCTCTCTCAACCTTTTCCTTTGATCGTCTAGTTCAAAAGCTCTAATAGGTATCCTTTACTTGATTGGTTTATTCAATTTTCTATACTTGTTTTGTCATTGTTTTTTTGTTGATAACATAACAGACTTTTTTGTTAATTTTATTAGTATTTACAATAGTTTGGTTGAAACTATGGATATTTCATTTTTCTTCATCATTTCCTTTAGATCGATATAGAAGTTTTAACAATTATTTGGAACTACTTTCGGTAAAAAAGAATTGCGTGCAAGTGTTTTTTGTACTTTATGCTACATAGATACGGATCCAAGATTTTATACCTAAATAGATAAATATAAAGTTTGAAGAAAGAGTACTTAATTTATGCCCCACATCTGATTGGTATGTTTGCTTTTCTACTGAGAAGTTTCATTCGTATGGTTGTCCCTTTTGTGTATGCTTTTTTGGAAAAGTAGAACTTTTTAGTTTGGTGGGTATTTTCGAAGTTAACTTTTTCCCCTAAAACATTTTACAGCTTTTTTGTCAATTTGTAGAATGTTAGGATTTGGCCAAGTTATTGATTCGAAGTTAACTTTTATGCATAAACAATGTTTGGAAATCAGTTTATCTCAGTAATTGAACTAGATACTAAACTTGATAAAGGCATGATATGTGGACAAATACATTATGCGTTTTTTTAATGGCAACTTTTTTTACAACCTATACCATATATCTCACCATATATTTCGCACATGCCTTCAGCGAGACTTGAACCCACAACCTATAGGTTGGTGGGGAACTCACATACCCAAGAATATCCTTGGTGGCTAACTAAACTAGACTAGTTGATCACGACTTGTGCTTTTTTTCTCACCAAAATTATGGTGGTCTATGGTTTAGACTTAATCTGTTATTGGAAAAAAATTTAACCTTGTGTGATGCAATCGGACAGGTCCTGCATAAGGACTACTTACTAGGAGGGTCATACCATGGGAATGACTCGATCTTTCTTCTGAATTACTATGGAGTCCGATGGCAAGTGGAGGTGAAATGTTTGTTTCCGAATACGATGTCTCTTATGGGGCCTGTATGGGCAGACTTTGTGATGCATAACATTACCAATGATGCTATGATGATACATTTTGTCAAAGAGGGCAAGGACATATTCTATGTCTCAACCTACAACAAATACGGGCTTGAGACACATGGGTACATGTTGATCCTATTTTAATAGATCAAATTCCTTAAGCTTGTTTAAGGTTTAGTTATATTAGATAAATCTAACACAACTATGGTAGAAACTTTGTGTGAATGTATTCAAGATTATGCGGAATCTAATCTTTAATATTAAGAAGAATTATGAATGAAATAGTAATTATATGAACATATAATTCAACAAACAAAAGCTCCAATATTATTAATAATATGAATACTCTCAAAGTATTAGGGTTACAAAGAGCTTGAAGCTATGATAATTCTATGAATGACTCGTTTTTGGTTTTTTGGTTTGGTTCATAGAACTCTATGCCCTAGGACCTCCTTTTATACACCAAGAAGTCCTAAATGGCTTACAATACTTTCCTAAGTATATCAAATCTTTTAAACAAATAACTTATACATATCCTTTACCAAAATGTCTCATACAAATCACATAAGCAACACTAACTAACTCAGCAGTACTAACTTCTTCACCAGCAACATTAACTCTTCAACAGTAGTAACTTTACACCATCAGTAGTAACTTTTGTACTAGCAGTAGTAACTACTTAGCATATTTTCCAGTCTTTATCTCTAAGCAGTCTTAACTTCCACTAGCAGTAGTAACTTTGTACTGACAGTTGTAACTTCACCAGCAGTCTTAAACACTTAGAATAATTTTCATTGAAATTCTTCCAGCAGCACTAACTTTGACTGAGCAGCATTAATATCAACAAGAGCAGCGGTAACTCCAAACTGCATTAAGAAGGATTAAGGCTTTTAATCCCAACAATCCTCCCCTAAACTTGATATTTATCTCCAAAATCATCAAGTTTCTCCATTAAAAGCTTCATTAATCACCAGGAGGATGCTTCCAAACACTTTATGGATTCTTAACCTGTTTTGTCATGGATTTAAGAAGCTGATATGCCATTTCACTGAAATGATCACATTGAAGCTTCTTGTTTAACATATCAGTAATTGTAGCAGATGTAAGATGATATTTCTTTTCTACCAACATATAGATCTGCATGTGTTGCATCCTTAAGAAATGTACTTTATAGGAGTCATATAGCTTCCATTCCAACACTCTGTAATCTTGTTGATTCGTCCATACTGTATCTTCTACATTATGTTCAAACATTACCTTTAAATCACCCCATAACACTCTCTCATAGCCCTCCTTTGGCCTTGTTGACCCATGATTAGCTTTTACCAATTTCCACAGAGTTTCCAAATCTTCCCTGTCAAAGCTTTTGAGCATATGACTAAAGACTAAGTACATCTGAGACTTTCCATCAGCCCTGATTATCTGGTAATAGCTTTTCTTCCCCTCTATATGAATTTTCTAGTCAACAATGCTTGGAGGCTTAACAGCCAAAGGAATAGCATCAATTGCTACTTCCTCTTTATCAGAAACAATTTTCATGAGCTCTTTAATCTTAGCTGCTTCTTGATCATTATCCACCTTAGCTGTTTCTTGAACATCATCTACCTTTTTCTTTTTAGTGACCTCTTGTTCTAGCTCAATGCCTGCTCTCTTTGAACTACCCTCCAACAACTCAGTTCTAAAATCCACAAACATGTTTACCCTTTTGAGAGCTTTGTCAAACAATTCTTTAATAGAACCAAAGTCTTTAGATTTCAAGTCTTTGTGCTTCCAACCTTCCATGTTCTTAAGGTAAGTAATCATGGTCTTCTTCTATTGATTTTTGATTGGTGGTTTGTTCCTCTTCTCCTCTGCTCTTTTAGCTGCAAAGTGTTTTCTTATTTGTTCTAGAAGTTCTTTAAACAATGTGGCTTTTTGTTCAATTGTGAACTGCTCTTGATCTTTAGCTTGTAGTCTTTCAGCTAACTGGTAACCATCATCAACTTTTGCTTGAATGTCATCACAAGCAATATTGGCTTCATTAATCTTTTCTTCTTCGGATATGGTAATTCTTTCCTCTTCATCAATCTCTGCTTGTAATTTAAGTGCAATCTCTTCACCAAGCTTGAGTTAGTCATTCTTTGACAATTTCTTCACAGCTTCAGGTTCAATCATTTTTGCCTTACCCTTGTCCTGAATCTTTGAAGGTATTAGTGTTGTTGTTGTTGTAGATTCACCAGGCTCTCTGAAAGCAAACCCTTTAGCTTTGGGTTTTGTGCTCTTTAGGTCAGCCAGAGCTTGAGCCAAAGTAATTTCTTCAACAGTTGTAGCAGTAGTTGTAGTAGCAACACTAACAGTTGTTGCAGCATCAGCGGTACTAACTTTATCACCCGCAAGACTAACCTGAGCAGCATCAATAATTAGTTTAGCAGTGTTAATTACTTCAACTACTTCCTCCTTACCAGCACTAACATTCACATCATGAACACTAACCAAGGTAATATCATCATCTGCATCAATAGCATCATTCCTCCCCTGTTTGGATGCATCTTTACCCAAACTTTCTTCACCACCAGACAATTCTACCCTAGTTGTAGCACCAACCTTTCTTAATCTTTTTAGCATATGAGTTCTTGACCTCTTTTTCTGTTCAAGCTTATTGACCCTCCCATTTAACCTAACAATCTCTTCAGCTTGTATGGTCTTTATCTTCTCCAAATCAAGAACTTTTTATTGTAAATTGGTACATAGTTCCATCAATTCCTTGACTATCCTCACCACTTCGAAGTGTGTTACCTCTTGCGAGCAGTGGATCATAGGATTATGTAGATACATTCTTAAACCTAGTTTGAGCAATTGTATCCCCCATGGTTTCTTGGCACCTGGGGCCACTACCTGAACTAGTTCCTGGAAAACTTGGTTCATTAAGTATTGCCTTGGATTGGGTCTTATCTATGTTACCACTGTCCTGCTCTGCTTCTAAGCTAGAAGCAGTAGTGGCAGCCCTCACCAAACTATCACCCTTCTCCTTATGGACAGCCTCATTTGCTACATGTTTAGTAGGACCACTAGACTGAG
>BQNB010049160.1:30784-42181 GCA_026074375.1 Tanacetum coccineum | reverse complement strand
TAAGGGGGCCGCCTATCTGACGACCAAGTTTTTCTTGGTTTTTTGATTTTGACTAGTTTTATCAATATACAATTATTAAAATACGTCGAGAGCTACTAGTAATATTATTTTAGATAACCTAGTTCTCGAAAAATGACGTCAAAGATAAAAGGAAAATACTTGACACATTTAATTAATTTTTCGTTTAACTAAATGAACTTAAATAATTTCTGATGAAATAATTAAGTTGTCCACATTTTTAAACCGAGAAGAGGTTTAGAGATGATTGATGAAATTTTATTGACATTTTAATTAACCTTTCGCTAAATAAAAAATAATTTAATTATTCCGGATGAGATAATCAAGTTGTCAAGCCGAGAGAAGATTTAATAAAGATTTAGTGACGTTTTCAATAAACTTTTTGTTAATTGAATAGATTAATTACTTCAGATGAAATAATTAATTATCATGATTTAGAGTGTTTGCGTGGCAAGAGAGAAGATTAATACGTGACGAAAAAATAATAGAATGGAGTCAAAGCTCGATAAGACGATTCTGATAGACGTAGTTCATTGTAGACATGTAGTCGAGGCGGATGTCGTAGTCGAAGGGAGTTTGTTTCATCCATAGTGTTTTGATGTCATGCCTTTCCAGCGCTTTGAGTATGGTGTAAAACTAATCCTACTTCTATGTTAATTATTACCCACAAACTCGCTTTTCTTCATCTAGGTGAGTTCACTATATGTGGACATAGAAGATTTCCATTTAATAGAGGTACGTAGAGAATCCTAATTCAACTACACGAGAGAGAGGTTTATCATGAATAATTTCTTGTTTTTCACTTAATTCTAGATAACCAACAAATAGCGTATATAGTGACTACACTATTTATATTCTATTAACTATAACTCTTTAGCAAGTACTACTTGTAACATAATAACACATAATCATTTAACACTTTGCACATAATCTATATTCTAAGTAATTGGGAAAGAAAACATATCTTTGCCTACAGTGTGTTTTCTTCAACATCTTCAAGTGAGAAAGACTTTGAAGGAGAAATCTTTTGGTAATCCCGTCATAGAATATGAATATCGATCTTCAATCCACTTGTCGGATTCCAAAGAATGTTCATAAATAACTCAACATGAATGTTGTAACGACTCAACCATTTGGTCCCCATTGTCTCATGGGTCCAAAATTGTTAGTCCCGAACATATTTTGCATTTGATTCGGATACATATATGGTGAATACATTCCCCATGGAGCAAAGCTTGGTTGTTGTGAATAATTCCACATTGAATGATTGGTGTTAGGGTAACTTTGTCTACCTTGATCTCTCTTCGGTTGTGGTGTTTTAGACCGAGGGTGAGGATTATTTGTTCTTTTTGAAGGAGGAGTTTTAGACCTCATTTTGGGTTTAGTAAATCCGACTCTGGGTTTTAAAGAAGGTTTATAAAAAAGTTTTACTTCATCATCGCTTGCAATGGGAATTTTAGTATTGTTTATAAGTATAAATTTTGGTCTTTTGGCTAAGCTTGAATTTTATTCAACTAATTTATCTGTTAGGTTTAATTCTTGTAACTTCACAAAATTTTACTTGTTATTCCTCCACTTTGGTAGATAACCTTGTAAAATTAAACCTAGATACGGATTTATCTCTAATGATTTTTGAAAACTTAATATTTTTTTTAAGTAATGGCTACTATTATTAAATTGATTAAAGCTTAATAATTCTTTCTTAAGCTTTTCATTTTCAAACTTGAGGTCTTGACATATTTTACATTCTTCATTAACCTCTTTACCTTTTTCTAATTTAGATAGTTTATCTTTTAGTTCGAATACTTTATTTTCCAATCGATTTTTAATAAGTTTTAGTGATTTCTTTTTAGCCATGACTTTTAGACCTATTTTGCATAATCGATTATATTCACTATCTAAGTCTTTTTCATCTAATGATGATAGGTCATCACTAAAGAATTCGGTTTTGGAAGATACCTCATTGGATGTTTTAGCCATACGACATTTTTCATCATTAGTCTTTTCTTCTCCTTCTTCATCGCTATCACTCCATGATCCTCCGACGTATGCTCTTTTATTACGGTTTCTTGATAGTTTTGGGCATTCTCCGATGATATGATTTGGATCTTCACATTTGAAGCATTTTCTTTCGTTTTTGTCGTTCTTGTCATCTTTATTTCTTTGGGGTGAGTTTCTTTCATCGTGTGGTTGTAACACCCCCAAAATACGATACGCAACGGAATACAACATTTGGGGTGCTACATCACGATACAATCACACAAGTCATAACAAACAACTATAAAAGAGATGTTTGTTAAATAAATTTCATTTATTTCGTTTGAAAAGAATCATAGTACAAAGGTCCCAAAATATTCGTAGAAAATTTATTTCTACAAGTCACATCACGACTTCATGTCTAAAATATTTATATCATTTATCGACACAAGTTCACCGAGTCACCGTTCTTGATATCCGCGTTCCGTCCCATCCAAGCCATCTTCAATACCTAAACTTGGGATACATGCTTAAAAACGCCAACAAAACGTTGAGTGAATTCATAGAGTTTACTCATAACAATTTGAACGCATATTTGGTTCCACAAAACAACCATAACATTGCTCATATGGCAAGTTACATAATGATTTCCAACTAAATGAGCCCGTGTACCGAAACTTAACACAGTTATCCCGTAGGATAAAATAATGACTGGGAAGTATGCCACTTCCCCCAATACTAACCACAAAATGTCCGTTTCAGGGTGCTCACCAACGGATTCAAACCCCGGACAGGGTTGTCAAACCCAATAGATCTATTTAATGCATTAGCGTTTACCTACAACTATGCAACTAACGGTCACACAGTAAAAGGCATATACTCAATAGTAAATTAAATCATATCACGTATCAAAAACACATTGCGTTCACTTTCCAAAACAAGCATTATCCCCCTCGCGGGTTTATAAAACATTCAAAACACTTAAAAGCGAGGATATGAACTCACCTTAATCGAAGCCGAAGATCAAATAACCGAAACAATCCAAAGACGTATCAACAACGAACTCAACTGCGACCTATAATTTATGCCGCTCAATTACTATGCAGTAAAGTACGATCGAATAATGCGTACATCGCAACTATTGAAATAGTATATATATACATACACATATGATGAGAAATTCATTTGCGCGTCCTAGCTCATAAACCCCACATAATTAAGTTACGATCATTCTTTTTATTACACGTTCAATACTTTATTGAAAACTTTCTATTTATGAAAACTTTTTATTTTTAGAAAGTTGCTATTTTCGGAAAGCTACCATTTTTAGTAAGTCCCGTTATCCAATTATATTTATAATAATATTTATTTATCTCGTCGAACTTTCGACTTTCTATTTGGTTATTAATTACCCATATCGGGATTATGTCCCCGTATTTAAATCTAAATTGTTATACTCATAAAAATAATAGCGTTTATTATTTTTATAAACATTCAATAAGTCTTGTATTAACCCGTTGACTTGCAAAAGTCAACATTGGACTTTTATTGACTATTGCTTTCTGTACGTATAATATATTATATAAATAATATATATAATACTAATATATAATATATATATAATAAGATATATATATATATATATATATATATATATATACTATAGAGAGAGAAGAGAGATGGATCATGAGAAAACCTCATCTTGGTAAAAACCTAGAAAACTCAGCAATTACCTTTGGATCAAGTCTCCCCCCCTTCCCTTTTTTAACACTAAAACTACAGGGGGTTGTTTGTAGACTTTTCTTATTCTTTAAGGGTGAGATGGTAGTTCCATTTAAGTTTATATATTATACATAAATATAATAATTTTATTAATTTTAAAAAATTCAAAAATTATTAAAAACTCGAAATTTAACAAAAAAAATTCGAAAAATTTAAAATTTAAAATTCAAAATATGAGAAAAAAATTGAAAATTAATTTTTCGAAAATTAGGAAAAAAATATTTTCGAAAATTTGAAAAAATCGATATTTTTGAAAATTCGAAAAAAAGTTTGAAAGTTTGAAAAGAAATTTCGAAAATTTGAAAAAAAATTTCGAACACTAGAAAAAAAAATCAAAAATACGAAAAAACTGAAAATGAAAAAAAATTCGAAAATTTGAAAAAAAAAAATTGATATTTTTCAAATTGAATATTTGAAAAAATGTTCGAAAATTTGAAAAAACAAATCGATATTTTTTTAAAAATTTGAAAAAAAGTTCAAAAATTGGAAAAAAAAAATCGAAAATTTGTAAAATTTAAAAAAATCGATATTTGTCAAATCAAAATTTTGAAAAAATAGTTCAAAATTTTGAAAAACAATCGATATTTTTTTTGAAATTTTGAAAAAAAGTTCAAAAATTTGAAAAAAAATCGATATTTTTCAAATCGAATATTTGAAAAAAAGTTCAAAAATTTGAAAAAACAAATCGATTTTTTTTTAAATTTGAAAAAAAGTTCAAAAAATTCAAAAATTTTCGAAAATTTGAAAAAATCGATTGTTTCAAATCAAAAAATTGAAAAAAGGTTTGAAAATTTTGAAAAAATCTTCGAATATTTGAAAAAAAGTCCGAAAATTTGAAAAACAAAACGATATTTTTTTTGAAAATTTGAAAAAAGTTCAAAATTTTGAAAAAAAATTCGAAAATTTGAAAATATCGATATTTTAAAAACAAATTTTTCCGAAAAAAAATTTCAAATTTTTTTTCCCGAAAATTTCTTTTCACAAACTTTTTTTTCTACTTTTTTTCGATAAGTATACATTTTAGTGCATCTGTTTGAGATACTAAAGGGCATCTGTTTGAAAACAAACAAATGTTGTATTATTATATTAAGAAATGTTGTACCACTTCGTGCGATGCCCTAATCATACTAACTGATGCCCTTATCATAACAATAATCGATAAATGATTATGATTACACGTTACCTTAAACATACAAATAGATGCCCTAAACATACACAATGATGCCCTAATGTTCATACAAATGGATGCACTAAACAAAACAAACAGATGCCCTATCTTAACATGATGCTCTTATCATACTAAGAGATGTCGTAACACATATTTTTGGATGCAACATACACAATGATGCCCTAATGTTCATACAAATGGATGCACTAAACATACACAATGATGCCCTAACTTAACATGATTCTCTTATCATAAAAAGAGATGCCGTAACAAATATTTTGGATGCACTAATTATACAAACAAACGTCGTAACAATTCGTGTGATGCCCTAATCATACTAACAGATGCCCTTATCATTACAATAATCGATAACTGATTATGATTACACATTACCCTAAACATATAAATAGATGCCCTAAACATACACAATGATGCCCTAATGTTCAAACAAATGGATGCACTAAACAAAACAAACAGATGCCTTATCTTAACATGATGCTTCATATCATACTAAGAGATGTCCGTAACACATATTTAAGATGCAACCTACACAAATGAGCCCTAATGTTCACACAAATAGATGCACTAAACAAAACAAACAGATACCCTAACTTAACAGGATGCTCTTATCATACTAAGAGATGTCGTAACATATATTTTGGATGCACTAATTATACAAACAAACGTTGTAACAATTCGTGTGATGCCCTAATCATACTAATAGATGCCCTTATCATAACAATAATCGATAACTGATTATGATTACACGCTACCCTAAACAAACAAATAGATGCCCTAAACATACACAATGATGCCCTAATGTTCATACAAATAGATGCACTAAACAAAACAAACAGATGCCCTAACTTAACATGATGCTCTTATCATACTAAGAGATTCCGTAACAAATATTTTGGATGCACTAATTATACAAATAAACGTTGTAACAATTCGTGTGATGCCCTAATCACACTAACAGATGCCCTTATCATAACAATAATCGATAACTGATTCTCATTACATGTTACCCTAAACATATAAATAAATGCCCTAATGTTCATACAAATGGATGCCCTAATGTTTATACAAATGGATGCACTAAACAAAACAAACAGATTCCCTATCTTAACATGATGCTCTTATTATACTAAGAGATGCCTTAACACATATGTTGGATGCAACATACAAAATGATGCCCTAATGTTCATACAAATGGACGCACTAAACAAAACAAACAGATGCACTATCTTAACATGATGCTCTTATCATACTAAGAGATGTCTTAACACATATTTTGGATGAAACATACACAATGATGCCCTAATGTTCATACAAATGGATGCACTAAACAAAACAAACAGATTTCATAACTTAACATGATGCTCTTATCTTACTAAGAGATGTCGTAACACATATTTTGGATGCACTAACTATACATACAAATGTTGTAACAATTCGTGTGATGCCCTAATCATACTAACAGATGCCCTTATCATAACAATAGTCGATAACTGATTATGATTACACATTACCCTAAACATACAAATAGATGCCCTAAACATACACATGATCCCTAATGTCATAACAAATGGTTGCACTAAACAAATATGAACAAAATGCCCTAACTTAACATGATGCTCTTATCATACTAAGAGATGCCGTAACAAATATTTTGGATGCACTAATTATACAAAACAAACGTTGTAACAATTCGTTTGATGCCCTAATCACACTAACAGATGCCCATATCATAACAATAATCGATAACTGACTCTGATTACACGTTACCCCTAAAACATACAAATACATGCCCTAAACGTACACAATGATGCCCTAATGTTCATACAAATGGACGCACTAAACAAAACAAACAGATGCACTATCTTAACATGATGCTCTTATCATACTAAGAGATGTCTTAACACATATTTTAGATGAAACATACACAATGATGCCCTAATGTTCATACAAATGGATGCACTAAACAAAACAAACAGATTCCATAACTTAACATGATGCTCTTATCATACTAAGAGATGCCGTAATACATATTTTAAAAAAAGTTCGAATTTTTTTTTTCAAATTTTCAAAAAATCGATTTTTTTTTCAAATTTTCGAACTTTTTTTCAAATTTTAATTTTTTTTCAAATTTTCGAACTTTTTTTCAAATTTTCGAAGTTTTTTTCAAATTTTTGAACTTTTTTTAAAAAAAAATCGAACTTTTTTTCAAATTTTCGAACTATTTTTATAATTTTCGAACTTTGTTTTCAAATTTTCAAACCTTTTTTCAAATTTCCGAACTTTTTTTCAAATACTCGAACTTTTTTTTTCAAATTTTCGAACTTTTTTTCCAATTTTAAAACTTTTTTTCACATTTCCGAACTTTTTTTCAAATTTTCAAACTATATTTTCAAATTTTCAAACTTTTTTTCATATTTTCGAACTTTTTTTTCAAATGCTTGAATTTTTTTTTTCAAATTTTCGAACTTTTTTTCAATTTTTCCAACTTTTTTTTCAAATTTTCTAACTTTTTTTCAAAATTTCGAAGTTTTTTTCACATTTTCGAATTTTTTTCAAATTTTCGAACTTTTTTTTTAATTTTCGAACTTTTTTTCAAATTTTCAAAAAAAATATGGATTTTTTGTCAAAATTTTGAACCTTTTTTCAAATTTTCGATCTTTTTTCTAATTTTTGAAAAGATCGATTTTTTTCTTAAAAAAAGAATTTTCGTATTTTTTTTCAAAATATCGATTTTTTATAAGTTTCGAACTTTTTTTCATATTTTTGAACTTGTTTTTCAAATTTTCAATTTTTCTTTCATATTCGAAACTTGTTTTCCCAAATTTCAACTTTTTTCAAAATAACGATTTTTTAAAAAAAAAAAAAGTTTTTGTTTCGAACTTATTTTTGTTTTTAAATTTTGTGCAAAGAAAACTTTTTTCATATTTTCGAACTTGTTTTCCATTTTTCGAACTTTTTTTTTCAAATTTTCGATTATTTTTTTCAAAATTTTGAACTTTCAAAAATATCAATTTTTTTGAAAAAAAATTTCAAAAAAAGAAATTTTTTTGAATTTTTTTTTCGAAGAAAATATTTTTTGAAAAAAAAATTCAATTTTTTTTTAATATTTAAAAAATACATATTAAATTATATAATTACATATAATTAAATAAAGTTATTTTTTTAATTTACCTTAAGGTTTGAATGTTTACAAGATCTACCATGTAGTTTTGTTTTCTAGGTTTTCTACTAAGATGAGGTTTTCTCTAGAACTCATCCATATATATATATATATATATATATATATATATATATATATATATATATATATATATATATATATATGTATATATATATATATATAAGTCTAGATCTGACACGCTCAAAACGACCCGTTATATCATATTTTCACGACTCGAACTCTAAAGAGATTTTATGCAAAACGACATTCCGGACAGACTTTTAGTTTTTTAGTTGAGACCCTGAAACTCGACAAAAAATAACCAAATGCCCCTGCAAGTATTCTCAAGGAACTTGGTGGACATTTTTTATAAAAGTGCAGAATTTGACTTTGAGTTTTGACCCGTTATTACTATATTTAAAAACTAGCAAGCCTCGCAGCAAAGTAAAATGTCATTCCGAGCAACTTTCGTGTTTCGCCGGAAGGTCGAAACGGACTCGAAAGTGCTCAAATCAGATGTTTAAAATTCTGCCAGCATGCGTAAAAAGCTTAATAGCTGTTTGGAAATTTATAAGTTTTCAAATCTTGTTTTCGCCGTAACTTTTTCGTTATTAGGAGTTACGGGGCGTTCGAATTACCGAAACGATCGTAAAAATACCCTCTACCATATTTTTTAAACCAAAATCAGATTTTACAAAATCTCGAACCTCATTTTCCGCGCCAAAGTTTCTGCTCAGAATGTATATGTTACAAAACATCGCATCTAAAATGGCCTATAGTCACCATTCAACTCGCTCAATCATTCAATAACAAAATCTAACTAGAAAACGTAAGATCCCTCGGATTTCATCACATGCAATAACCTATAATTAATCGAATCGCAAAAATAAAAATAGTACTAGCATTTGATATACTTACAATGCTATACGGAACAAGATCGAACAATAAAAGTTTTCGTTTTCTCCCCTTTTGTTTCTAGCCGTGACCTCAGACCACACTCAAAACCAAAACCCTAACTTCTTAACAAAAACCCACTTGCTAGCATACTATTCTCACACTTCTAAATAATATTTTTGACCCATTTCGACCAAAACTCGGTCCGACCTCAAACTCCAAAAATACTTATTTCATGTTATATATTTAAGGTGGAATGGGTTTAGTTTTTCGTGGGGATTAAGAAAATATATCTTGATCGTATTGCATGTCGAATTTTCTGGCGATCGGTGGCGGTGGAGTGGTGGTTCGCCGACGGTGGTAGTGGTGGTGGAAAAACACACACACATTTTGACTAGTGAAAAATGAGAAAGTGTGTGTTATATTCCCCTTTTTATAGGTGGATACTTTAGGGCAATTGACACCTTTGGTCCTTCCCTCTTTTCTAGTTTATACTTTTGACACATAAATGTTTTTCTTAAATAAAAACCGACAACCATGGCTCGGGATTATACCTCCGTGACTATTTTTATTTCCGTCACACTTTTCTTGGTTTAAAACTTTTAATTAAAATGTTAAATCACGTCAAAATAAAGTTTTGACTCGGTTTCGACTAACTCGGGACGAGGGCGATAAAATACAAATTATCATCATAAAAATAATAACGAAGCTCGTCGAAATTTCTACGATACTCAAAACGCTTAACGGTCGCGCGGTCAAACGTTGACTCGCAAATCGACTAAAAATAAAAATTTCTAAATTTTGTTCGTAATAAAATACGAAAATAATTATTCACGACAAATAAAAATTTTAATGTCGACGTTCGTTCACATGAACTTATAAAATAATAATTATGACGTCGAATTCGCGATCGTCATACGCGTCGTAAAACTCGAGTTGTTACAATGGCTGTCTTACAAATCTTCCTCGTCTTTTGAAAAATTTCTTGAAGTCTCTCACGGCCATGGCGTATTCTTCGTCTTTACTATTGGAGGTCAAACTATCTTCATCACTAGATTCCTTTTTAGCCTTTAAGGCAAGAGATCTATTTTGTTCTCTTTTTCCTTTAACCATTTCAGAATCTTTCTTTATTATCACTTCATAAACTTTCAAGTTTCTAATAAGTTCATCAAGCGATAATGATGTTAAATCCTTTGACTCTTTAATAGTCGTAACCTTTACGCGCCATTTAGGATGAAGTGCCCTAAGAAATTTCCTAACATAATTCTTGCTAGAAAAACCTTCATCAAGTGCTTTTAAACTAGTAATAATAGTGTTAAATCTAGCAAAACCATTATCTATTGATTCCTCTTCCAGAATCATAAATTGTTCATATTGTTGAACAAGAAGATCTATTTTATTATCTTTGACTTGACTATTACCTTGGTGAGTGATTAATAAAGTATCTCAAATTTCTTTTGCGGTTTTACACATAAATATTCTTTCGTATTCTTTGCGTGGCAAAGCATTATAGATTACCATTTTAGCTTCATTATTTTTAGGGAGTTTCTTTTTAAGATCATCATTTTGTTTATCAAATGGTACAATTTCATCATTTTTAGTTTCGGGATTATTTTGAACGAGAGGAAAATTACCATAGGTAATAATATGCCAAAGATCTAGATCTTTTGATTTCACATAAGTTACGAATCTATTTTTCCAATAAATAAATCCATCACTTTCAAATAGTGGTGGTCTTTGCATAGATTTCCCTTCTAAATATTTTTTCGATTTCATAGATCGATTCAAGTTTTAAGATACAGTTTATTTCAAAAATCTTGTTTGACGTGGCTCTGATACCAATTGTGGAAAACTAGAAGGGGGTTGAATAGTTTACCGCTTTTTAATTTAATGTATAGTTTGTTTATAAAAGCTTAGATTCGACTTTATGTGAATTCAATATGTGAACAATATGAGCAATATAACTAAATAAATAAGTGATAACAAGATATGAAATAAATATGCAAAATAAGAGATAAGAGTTAGAAAGATCAAACCACAACACAAGGATTTATAGTGGTTCGGTAACGAAGCACCTCTTCGCCCTACTCTACTCCTCGAGCTCCAAACTCGAGAGTTTTCTTCACTATGTCAACAAGCTCCCTTTAGGCGGAGAAAATCGTACACAACTAAGCTTACACCGAAATTTTCGACACTAAGCCAAATGTCGAGTTCTAATCCTAGATAGAACCAATCTATCACGACTAACCACACTACTTCACAACGATTCACAACTTCACTTCACTTCACACCTTTTCTTCACTTCACTTCACAACTTCACCACACAACTTCGTCACAACCTTTCTATACTTCTCTTCACAACTTCACTTCAACTAAA